>ML856981.1:14504-27297 GCA_009831015.1 Picea engelmannii | reverse complement strand
ACATTCCATATGAGGAAACTCGAGAAAGTTTCACAATCTCTATTTACAATAGGGTTGAAAAAGAGGTTGTTGCTCCAATTCTCTATAGTTTTTGGGATATCATGTTTTTGAAGATCTGTTTTTCTAAATAAGACAACACCTCTATCCCAAAGTTGGTGTAATGTCCCCTTCTAATTGACAATGGTGGGGTGATGACTTGGTATCCTATACGACACCCGTAGGCTATAGTCGATGGAGAAAAAAGGGATTCAAGTAGGTTTATTTAATGTCACTAGCTAGGAGTTGTTACATTATAAAGTGACATTAAGTAAAAAGATAAATTATTAATTACTTAAACATTAAAAGTCACTTTTAATGTTTGAAGTAAATATTAAGAGAGAATAATGGTCATATTTGATTTGGTCAAAAAGGAGAAAGATATAGAAGGATTCAGAGAAGTATAAAGGAAGGGTAACACTTCACCTTCCCCATTATTAATTGATCTTTGTTGATGTTCTCTTTGAGCCAAGGTTTTCGTTAGGGTTTGGAAAAACCCTTCCATTGTAGTTTAGTTTCAGTCATGCAATATCCACCCTAGTTAGACATAGAGGAGGATCCACCCAAGATCTTCACTTGAGTTTCATTTTTTGTTTGTAATCATCTTAGAGGGAGTTTGGAGGTATATTAAAGTTGTGCGTGGAATTTTCAGAACTTTTCAGAGGAGGCCATTCATATATTTTGCAGGTACCAGAAGGGTTTCGGGGAAACATTCATAGGATTCATCCCCATAAGTTTAGTACAGGGCATCTCATGATGACCTACTTGTTTTCTAGCCTCATCCCATGAGGACCTATGTGATTTGAAGTTGCAAAGATGCTTAGGTATGGGCGATCGAATTTTTGAAGTTGGTGTTATACGAGTAGATCAATACCGCACCACTGAAGGTTATACAGTCCAGAGGAGGACACATCGACCTTGAGAATATTTTGGAATCATTACCAGGTTTCTTGATTTGTTCTATGTTAGTAGATATTTCAACTTATTTGCAACCAATAGATTTGTGTGTTTATGAGGGTTTTGTAGTTGTTGTTATAGCCAATAAAGGTATTTGTATTGCTTTGATTTTGTTTTTTCAAACCATAATAAGATGTCATGGTTATATTCTCTATTATCTGTGTAATGAGTGAATTAAATATGTTTTAAAATATTCCTAACTTTGAGACATATGCAAATTGTTTGTAAGAAGTTTCCAACATCCTTAATAAAAAGTTTTGACAAAAGTACACAAAGAGAAACAATACTATGGACAAAAAACATATTATTTATATTTATCCTAGTTGGGGACATTACAGCTGGTCGTGAACTTTCATGAGCCCAGTAAGTGGTCCATAGTTTCCCTCTCTTCTAAGCAGATGACACACCTAAAGGGACCCAAAGAACCTCTGCAAAGGAGGTGCTCTCAACTCAGGTAGAATGGTCTGAGTCTAGCACCTAGTGTCGAGCACTTTCTTTAAGAAGGAAACATGAAAAATAGGGTGGAGCTTAGAGTGACTGGGAAACTCTAACTAGTAGGCCACTGACCCACTCTCTTCGGAATATGACAAGGACCATAAAATTTGGGGGTAAGTTTTTGATAGTGATGGGATTTTAGTGAAGTCTTCTTATAAGGTTGAAGATGAAGAAACAATTGGCCTTCAACAAATTCTCATTTAAAACGACCCTAATATTCGGATAGACCTTTCCAATGGGCTATCGTGCGCCTAAAACTAAGATCATATGCAAAAGTTATGAACCTGGGAAGTTGATGTACTAACTTACCCAAATGGGGCCCACGTGACTTTTGGCGCTTCATATCCTAGGGTTAGGTTTTTTGGATGTCTAGGTTTTTTGACATTCCTGTTTATTGTAAAAAGGCCTTCAGAGCCTCATTGTAATCATCTTCTTGTGAATGAGCACAACCATCACATCTCTTCTCACAGATAAGCCGCCACCATTCTAGCAAGCTTGTTTCCATTGCATTTTACAGTTTCATCTTATTTCCTTATTGAATAGAAACCAGTTTTACTGTATATCTTTTATTTTGTGTTAAGCATATTTTGTTAATAATACGTATTCATTTTGTTCTGCAAATATATTCTGGATCACTACGTGAGGGGTTAAGTAGGTTAGGTCCCTAACAATTATCAGACCTAATGATGGGGGAAGTTCTCACCACTAAGTATTTTGACCCTGACAGTCTAATTGTTAATGTGAAAAACAATAATACACTTATCAGTAACACACTAATTGAATTAGGGGTCACCATCAATGTTATCATGCATGAGACCATGCAAGACTTAAGACTTATAGGCCTTAGGGAAACCCCCACTATACTTCAACTCACTGATAGATCCATAATTAAACCAAAAGGTATTTTAGGAGATGTAGTGATCTTTCTGGATTCATGGGAATATCCAACTGACTTCATGGTCCTACAACCTAAAACCTACCTGGATGGGTATTGTTGATGGGTCCTAAATCCCTTTAATCCAACAGTAGGAACCAAACTTGCCACCAAGGCCCAATTAGACTCTGCAACATTTAATAGTGGAATGGTTCTCCAGATCTTGTGATCTAGCCAATTAATCGATGGGATTTACGTTTTCTTGTGAAGGCCTCTCCTTCAGTTCAAACATTCTCTCTTTTGTGTATTTTTTCTTAGGTGGGACTGTTATAAGATGGAAAGCCAGTATAAACCAACTAGGCAACAAATGGGAACAAAATTTAACTAATGGAGAAGAGGTTGGGCTTGGGATAACCCTTAGACCATAGCATCCATACAATGATCATCTATCACAGGCCTATTACTAATACGTCAACCATGTGAATAGTCCAATTACTAACTGAGATAAAAATTATCATAAGAAAACATGCATGTGATAAATGATGGAAAGTAAAATAATTCACTCAACTCTATTCATCAATCACATAATAGCACAAAGATTCATTTTTATCATTAAAGAAAGAACTGTAAAACATTGCATCAGATAACTTATGAATAGATTTAATATCTCTTACTCGTTACTACATCCATTCATGAGACGAAATAGGAAATAGTTCTTCTCCACATCCAATCATACATGCATTTGATGAAAACATAAACTTGTCTCTAGTCCAGAAGGACTTCTCAATTAAAGGAAACTCCAAAATAATTCTTAACAAAACCAGAAATGAGAGTTTCTTGCAACAACCATCCACCTTTGACACATCGGTCGATGCTCCTATTTATAACATAAAAATAACTAAAAATAACGACTAATGTGCAGATAAGAAAAACAGAATTCGCCACATGGCATTCTCTCCTATGAGTTTTCTATGAGTCATCTCATGATATCACTTAAAAGGGTGATTCTTCTCGTACTCCGACCACTTGATGAACAACTCTTCGCAAGTGTGGGCATATGGGAATCTGTGTTGTTCCATTGTGTCCGTGTAAATATCTCTTATCTCTATCGCATGTGCCTGATACTCTACAAGACTGGTGCTTAACTATTGCAACATAGACCAAGCTTTGATCGGGTGTTCCATAAACTATCGCACCTAACCTGGCGTTGTGTCTCTCACCTTTTCTAGTTCTTCGACCCATGATGAATCTTGCTCGGTGTGAGATTTGACTATGTCTCACAAGTCGATGAAGTCATTGGATGTGCCAAACTTAGAGAGTCTCATGTATTTCATCACCCGATTGATCTTGATCCAATTTTTCTTGCACTTGGCCCATTTCCCTTAGATTTATCGGTAAGGTTCCTGAGTCATTTTTGCCCAATACTCGGTCGATTTCCTTATGCGATCAAGACTTCTTTTGTTCAACACGCAAATTTTGTGTTCTTCTTTATCTAGACCCTATTGGACTGCACCAATGTAGTCGATTCTCTCTACGGCTTGCTGTGCTTTCTCATACCACTGCTCCATATCTTTGCATGTCACAAGTGCCATGAGGGTGTCTTCCCGGAGCTCATCTATCCTTGCAGTCAATAGGTGACGCTTGTTTGTGAAATTTCTAAAGGCCTGCTTGAATTCACTCCTTAGGTACACCGCGACCTGTGTGGTGTCCTGATAGTACTTAGCCAAGTGGCGCAGATGTTCTAGTTCCTTCAGGGTGAAGACTAGTTCCTTTTCATCTATTTTAGCTCTGTCCAGGGTGGCATATGTGATTTCCATCCCTGTGTCATTGATTTCAGACGTCTTAGCATGTTCTGTGTTGATCAGATATTACTCTGTAGTGATGAGGATGGAGTGATCTAAAGTGATCCTCCTCTTCTTGGTGGTCCTCTGGATGATAAACTTCCTTTTCCTATCATAAGCATGGCTTGTATGTTGGCTACTTTGTCCACAGGTTTAGGGATTTAATTCTCTCCCTAGGTAAGTGTATTTCCTAGACTTCCGGTAGTATATACTTGTTCAATATTGGGTTCTTGAACTTCCTCGTTCTGCTCCGAAGGCTCGTCTTCTGTCTGTCGCTCATCGGGGGTTTGAGTACTAATTGAAATAGAGGTGTCGGCAATAAAATCGGTACTTACTTGTTCATCGACCATTAAGATGTCGATTATCTTCCATAAGGTTCCTTCCTTTGGCTCGTCTGACTCTAGCTCATCCTTCGGATTGTCTTCTTGGGTCTCTGGCGCATCATGTATCTTAGTGTCTAGGACACTCTCGACTTCCTTTTCTTTCCGTGGGACCCCCTGGATTTGGACATCGGGAATAGGAGAAGATGTCTTCTCAGGTCCCTTTTCTTCTTCTATATGCACAAGGGTCCTAAGAGATACCTCTGGGATTTCATCATCATCATATATCTTTATCAGCTCTCTTAAGGGGCTTGATGCACTTCCCCTCTGTGATGCTTCGACAATCTCTATCTGAGATGAAACACCTATCAGTGATCCAGCCGGTGGCATTGTTAATTCTTGGTCGTCTAACCCAGTAATTCCATCAAGGTCTATGAATTCAGGGCCGATTGGACCCACTTGGATTCCTTTTGGGTTATCGACAGGGGATCCTGTCATTTCTGAGATGTCTGGACCATATCGCAGCCGATCAATCACTTGTTGCACCCGTTCTAATATGGACAATCCCTTTTCCCGCACATCTTGTGTCATAAGGGAACCTCTTTCTTGAGTTGGGGCTACCAGGGGAGTTTTTGCCGCCTCAATTGTTATCATTTCTTCTCTCTCTCTGAGGGCCTCTTGACCTGATTGTTATAATATTTATGTTTTTTCATCCAGGCTCATGGCTCTGAACCTAGTCATTTTGGGGTCAGCCATCCTTGCCACAAATTCATCCCAATCCTGAGCATTTTTTATGAATACCTCGTCTTCAAATTTGTTGTTGGCATATGGCCAATAGGATGACACTTGAGATGCATGTTTTAGGACTAGACCTTTTGGGTCATGTTTGTCGAAACGACCGGTCTAGAATCATAATTCTAATTGACTTGGTCCTTCTTTATTAGCTTGGTCAGTGTATTTTATCAGATAGAAACCTATATGGAATCCATAAGGTATACATGCCTGCTTCTTATCTTTCACCAGGGTATCATTGTAACCTTGTAGAATAGTTTGGTAGCATGTATCCCCTACAACTAGTCAACCAGGAACATGCACATGTAGGAGGTGAGGTGCTCCAGTGGCCCCGAATACCTTAATGTAGGTATCACGCTCGTCCAGATACTAGTGGCCAACCTTTTATATCACCTTTTTTTCTGCAACTGATAGCCTTGGACACTCTTTCTTGAAAAGAATAAAATGAATACGAGTGATGAATTTATCACAGATGAGGGAATAGGATTTTTTGTACATGTTTTCCCATAAGACGTTGAAATACACATGGATCGGGAGTTCTGAGACGTGCCAACTCAAATTCATTCCGGCAAAGACATTTCTGGTGCAAATGGCATCCAATAAATAAGAAGCCATGTAGAAGGATGGAGTCTCTCCTTCCTTCAGCATTTGAGCCTGTTGAATAAAAATGCTGAGCTTCTTTGAAATGATGGCACCCCAGTTAAAACCTCTCCCAGAAATGGCTACAGTGTAAGCTAGAGGCATCCAAGCCTCTGAAAACCTAGAACAATCTTTCTCCCCATACAACCGGTAGACGAGGGCCATTAGATAGATATACAACTCCCTTAAGTTGTTCGTTTGGTACCAGCCAGAGGTCAAATTGGTGTACTTTTTATCCTCTCTCCAACACGAAGCCATCACCCGACCAGTGTCGTGGTGCTCATAAAAGTTGACGAAAAAATCGATGTTCAGTCACTCTTCCGGGTCTCTGAGCTTGTAATACTTCTGCACCTCTACCAGAAGGAAAAACCCAACACACTCACCATTGTCGTTGTTGATCAGGAAATTCTATGTGTCTGTGTGGTCGATGAGCCATTGCATCATTTCTATACAGGGAAACATTAGGGTTCTTCTTGCTACCATGTGCAGGTACGATTGTCGGATATTTGGAAAAACTTCATCGTCGAGCTTTCTCATGTCGGGGTTGTTGTATGGGATACATTCTAGGAATTCTTCTTGGATGATTTTCTTAAAGAGTTACCCCAGTGTGGGAGTACCGCCTTGCCCCCTATGTTCGCCTCTGTGTTTCCAAAGGCTGTAGGTTGTGTGAACACTTTCTTGGTAGATGTCATGATGACTGGTTCTAGCCTTGGGGAAAATTCTAATTGTTTTGCGACCACTGGGGAAGAGCTTTCTCCCACCTTTGGTTCCTTTAGCTTCGGCACTCTCGGAGATCGCCTGGTGGTTGGTTTTATTAGAGGCATTGTTCCTACAATCGAAACAATCCTTTAGGGACGGCGTACAGAGTGCCATTGGATAAAAATGTATATATGAAGTGAAAACATAGAAAATACAGATTGGTACATACCTATAATGCTTGCTAAACTTTGTAATTTGATACTCACAGGGTCTCTAAAGCTTTTGAATTTCTCATCTCATTCCTCTATATTCTATGAAACTCCTTTGTGCATAGAATGATCTCATCTAGAATGGCTCAAGAGGATTTAACAGGGAAGAACTTATCGGTCATATCAACCAATTAATTTGAGTGATGAGTGAAATTCAAACAAATCTACCACTGAATCTCTGCAATTTAATTCATCGTGGGTTGACAGCGGAGGCGCAGAGAGTGGTGTGTTCTTTTGGTAATTTCAAATGGCCTTTTGATTTTCACATGAAGAAACAACTAATGCGATATTTGAAATTAATTAGTCCCTTAAATTCTCTGAATCTAAACATATCTAGTCCTAAAACGTCCCATTGTGTATCTTTCCTAGTGGGTGGATTGGGGGTCGATAATGTGTTACGGGTGTTTTCGTTGATGTTCTTCTGTGAAAAAACTCCAACATCGATTGATTTCATAGTACGATGTTGACGTGGCAAAACTGGTTTGGGACACGTGGAAATGGAAGCCGGTGACTTAACTCATGAGTATTAGTCAGAGTCGAGACTTTATTCAAGTTGTGTTCTCTAAGCTAAACCTGGGATTGTTGATGCCGAAAAGGTATCAGGGATCAACATTCAGGGATAAACCTATCATGTAGTTTCCTTTAGCGTCCTCAAAATGCTTGATGCTGAAATGTTTCAGAAGTTGGCAATCGGAGAAAAACTTTAGCGTGGTCCAAATGTTCATCGCAATTTGGTCTTCTCCAATTTTGCTAAGTGCATCGGGTATCGACTATCAGCAATATCATTTCTTTCTTCATTAACGTTTACGCTCTTCACCTTTTACTGATCAAGAAGGGGATCGGTTATTGGCAATATCCTTGTGTGATACTTGTCACGAAAGAAAACTTTCTTTTGTCGATGCCGGTGAAGATCGGCGTTCGGCGATTGTAGTTTTTCGAGTGATTTTCTCATCTTTTAATTCATTCCGATGTCGAATTTGGGTGCATTAGGTGAAATGTTTTGGTTGTTGATTCTTTATTTAAAAGTTAATCCTTTTAAGTCATGAGTTTTCATATATTCAAGCAAACTTTGAAATACTTAATGAGAGTCAGGATGATAAGCAAAGGCAACATTTTTCACGATGAAGTCGAATTAGACAGTGCAAAAGATCAAGTGATACCCAAAAAGTAAAATTTGACATAGGATTTTTAGGGTGTGTTGAGTGCTCAACAGGTACCCTCTAATCCTAGGATGGAAATGGTTGGCCACTGCCAATGCTTATATTGGTTATCAGTTAGGCAACATGACTATTTCCCATGGGAATTCCACCAAACAATTAACCCTTTACCCTCCTGCCAAACCTAGCCTCTACTTAGAAACACCACTTTGGGTTGATGGAGAAGAAAGTGATAAATAAGAGCAATCCCATCAAGTCTTATCCATAGATCAATATCTAGCCATAAGATATAAAACAAAGGGTGATGAAATCAATGATTTTATAGCCTCCTCTTCTTCTTCAGGAAGCACATATCTTCTTGACCATATCATGAAACCAAAAACTCAACTTTATTTAGCCTCCACAAGCATATCACTTATCGAACACGAACCTATACAAGAAAAATACCAAGGATCCCTCATAGAAACCATAGAAATTAGCCCATGGAAAACCTTCAAAATCAAGCAAGGACTATCCGAATATCAAAAAGAGAAACGGGTTTGGGTACTACATATGCACATTGATGCCTTCTCCTAGGATTACTATGACATGAAGGGGATCCAACCAAACCTATGTACACATCATATATATATCAAGGAAGGACTCCAACCCATTCATCAACCTTAGCACCAGATGAACTTGTCAATGAAATACATAGTCAAGGAAGAGATACAAAAATTGCTTACGACTAATTTCATATATCCTATTTCTGATAGCCAATGGGTCTCCCCTCTTGTAATTGTACCAAAGAAAAATGGTAAATGGATAATTTTTGTATTTTATCGAGAATTGAATAAAGAAACACATAAGGATCACTTCACATTATTGTTTATCAACCAGGTCCTAGACACACTCACAGGGAAGAAATATTTTTCTTTCCTCGATGGCTTCAATGGATACAACAAGATTCAAATCACCCTTAAAGACCAAGAGAAAAAAATGTTCACTTGTACTTGGGGGACATTCACATATCGTGTTCTACCATTTGGATTATGCAACGCCCCTAACACCTTTCAACGAGTTGTTATAGGTATATTTTTTGATCTCGTTCATGATTGTGTAGAAATATATATGGATGATTTTTAAAAAAATGGGGATGAATTCGATGAAGCATTAGCCAATCTAGAAAAGACATTAATTAGGTGAAAGGAGTCAAATGTCACCCTAAGTAATGAGAAATTGTTTTTGATGGAAACTGGCAGCATTGTGCTCAGACATCACATCTGGACCAAAGTTATTCAAGTCGATCCTAGGAAAATAAAGGTAATACTCATTTTCCAACTCCAAATTCAAAGAAACAAGTCTAAAACCTCTAGTAGATGACCATTTTCCAGATGAACATGTCTTTACAATATCTACTAACTCACCTTGGTCTGCAGATATTGCTAACATTTTGGTAGCAAGTAAAATTCTGCATCACCTGACCCCTAAGTAAGGACAAAGCATAGTAAGGAAAAGTGAAATATTCTCATGGATTGATGGCTACATTTTCTACGCTGGACCTGATTTGATTATCAAAAGGTGTGTATGAGAAGACAAAGTCCATGAAATCCTAAAATCCTTTCACGACAGGCCATACGAGGGCCATTTTGGAGATAAAAGAAATGGGTACAAAATACTTCACAAGGGTATTATTGGCCCACACTCTTCAGAGATTGCAAAGAATATGTAAAGAGATGTGACACCTGTAAACGCATGGGTAGACTCATACAAACAAATGAAATGCCGCTACAACCACAAATTATGTTAAAACCTTTTGATAAATCGGCCATTGATTTTGTGGGACCAATACATCCCCCATATTCTCGACACTCCTACATCCTTGTCTATACATACTATGCCACAAAATTGATGCAGGCCAAGGCACTTCCAATGACAATTGAACAAGCGATGGTAGAATTTCTCCATGAGGAATTTTTTGTAAGTTTAGGGATACCACAAGAGATAGTGACCGACAAAGGAATACAATTCACATCATGACTTTTCAGATATTTGATGGAAAACTACGAAATCAAGCATATAATAAAAACACCATATCATCCACAAGAAAATAGACAAGTAGAGGGAACAAACAAAATCCTTGAGGCTATCATTACAAAAATTGTCAGATTACACCTAAAGGATTGGGTTGATAGACTCCTCGAAGCCTTATTGGCCTACATGACCATTTGGAGGTCTGCTAAAGGGTGCACACCTTATGAATTAGTTTATGGGAAGCGAATACTCTTGCCCATTCTGACATAGATTCATACATTAAGGACATCAATCCAACTTGGTTTGGAATTATCAGAGAATCAGAAAAAAAAATACTGCTCCAAATCAATGAGTTGGAACGTCATCCTATCCAACAAAATATTGAACTAGTGGTCATAATCCCATATGGTTTGCCTAGTTTCTTCTTAATCTCCTTAATCTTTGTAATACATTGAGATTCTAACTTAGGCTTCTGGAATTCCTTAAGTAGATCTCTCTTGAATTTTTTCAGGGACCTCATTTGTCCTGTAGGTGCAATGGCCTTGTACTTCATGTACCACATCAAGGCTTTGTCCCTAAATGTGATCTCCAACTGCACAATATTTGATGCCTCATTTGTGATCTTCTTCACAGACCCCATATCGCCTCAAATGTCAACCAATACTACTTTTCATCATCTTTACCCATCCCATGTAACATGGGTAATCTCAGGTTACTATCTTGATTCACCATCCTCAATCTCAAACTATGTCCTCCTAACTAAATATTGGGTGGTAGGGATCTTGGTACTAATACTCTTCTTGGTGAAGTAGCACTAATTGTAAGTTTTAAACTTGTGAAGTAAAGCAATGCATATAGATTCTTAAGCAAAACATAATTTAATCAATGCCTCATTCACATAGTACACAGAGATATTATACTGGAAACCCTCAACCAGGAAAACCTTTCTTATATTCATTATATCGAATTTCACCATTCACTATACAATATATACAATGTTTTTAGGTATTCCGTAGATACCAAAACCCTAATCCCTAAAACCGGGATTATTTTTAGTAAACTTCTAAAAACAGCAAAATCCACTAAAAATAGCAAAAACCCCGAACCTCGTCAGCCCTGGGCTACACCCAGTGTCGAATGTTGTGCGTAACCAGGGCGGGGCATACCTGCCCCCCCTGGGAACCCCCTAGGAAAGCATCCGATGCACATGCCACAAACAGATCACTAGTACGAGGGATCGCCAGACGTAGTTGTCATATCTGACGCACCCACACACACACATGCAAAGAATATAACACATATGCAACATTCTCCCACTTGTTGTTTTCTTTGCATCTAGGGGTCCAGGGGATTATATAGTCAACAATACAGGGAAACAATGCCTATTGTTACTCTACACTAGGAGAATTTTTTTGTTCTCACAGAATTTGTCAATGATTCTGCAACATTCTTCAAAGTGTCAACCTTTTCCAGCAACACCTTCTTTTCCTCAACCATGTCTCTCACAAAGTGATACTAAACATCAATATGCTTTGTCTTTAAATGATAAGCTGGGTTTTTTGCTAGGAAGATTGCACTCTGACTGTCACAATCTAATCTCACTTCTTGTTGTACCAACCCAATACCTGAACACAATCTTTGTAACCATACTGCTTCCTTGCTTGCATGAGTGGCTGCCATGTATTCAACTTCTGTAGTTGAGAGTGCCACTACAACCTGTCTTTTTCTCATCCCAACTGATTTCTCCTCCAAATAGGTTAAACACATACCCACTTGTAGATCTTATGCGATCCATATCTCCAACCCAGTCTGCATCAACAAAGCCATGTATGTCCACCACTCTGTCCAATCCTGGTCTTCCTTGGTAGCACAATCCATAAATGGTAGTGCCACAAAGATATTTGAAGACCCTCTTTACTGTTGTCCAATGATCCTTCCCTGGTTTTGACATATACCTACTCAAAACTCCCACTACATGTGCAATGTCCGATCTAGTATAGATCATTTCATACATCAAACTGCCAACTACACTGGCATATAGAACATGGTACATGTCCTCTTCTTCTTCCTGTGTCTTGGGACACTGATCTGCAGATAACTTTACACCTATAGGAATAGGAACCTTGACCAGTTTACTTCCATGCATATTAAACCTATGCAATACCGTCTCAACATATTTTCTCCGATTCAACCAGAGTTTCCTGTTTGCACGATCTCTTTTAATCTCCATTCCCAGAATGAAGTTAGTAGCATCCAGATCCTTCATGTCAAATTTGGAGGATAGCTGCGATTTCACCTCCTTGATAAAATCCATGTTATTTCCTACCAACAACATATCATCAACATACAATACTACATAAATGAAGTGATTACCAACCTTCTTGGAGTGTACACAGTGATCATCCCCGCTTCTTACAAATCCCAATCCAAGGATGTATGTGTCAAACATTTGGTACCACATCCTAGGTGATTGCTTCAGACCATATAGTGACTTCTTTAGCTTACAGACAAACTCTTTCTTTCCCTTCACTACAAAGCCTTCTCACTATTTCATGTAGATTTCTTCTTCTAGATCCCCATGTAGGAATGTTGTCTTCACATCCATCTGTTCCACTTCAAGATCAAAAGCAGCAGCAATAGATAAAAGAAATCTAATAGAAGTTAACTTATCATCAGGAGAAAAAATCTCACCAAAGTCAAT
>WSFP011396072.1:0-27297 GCA_009831015.1 Picea engelmannii | reverse complement strand
TCCACTTTTCCTTCTTCATTTAGATTCTTTTTAAATACCCATTTGTTTCCAATGATATTTCTTCCAAATGGAAACTCCAATAGATCCCAAGCCTCATTCTTATCCCAGGCTGCCATTTCTTCATCCATGGCCTTTTTCCAGAGCTTTCCATCTTCTAAATCCATTGCCTCCCTAACAGTTCTAGGATAATCATTTGTAATAGACAAAGCAAAATTTGAATGGAAATCATATGGAGTATACCTTTTATGTACCCTTCTTTCTCAAGACGATCTCCTCAATACTTGAGTATGAGGATCTTCTTCTTATTATTATTGTTCTTCTATAGAGTCTGATTCATCATCCTTTAAATTAAACTCTATTTTCTCTAATTCTTCCTTACTTGGTAGGACTTCATGTTTAACAACATTCTTCATTTCTCTAAATACCACAACTTGGCTATACACAACCTTCTTAGTTTCTGGGTTCCAAATCTTATAACCTTTGAGACCATATTTATACCCAATAAAGATACACTTTTCGACCTTCTTATCTAGCTTAATCTTCTTTTCTTTTGGAACATGAACATAGGCCTCTCATCCAAATACCTTGAGATGTGTGAGAGAAGGTTTCTTACCAAATAATACCTCTTGTGGAGTCTTGTCGTCCAACGCTGATGAGGGTGATCTATTAACCAGGTAACATGCAATACCCATTGCCTCTACCTAGAATTATTGCCCTAACGCAGCACCACTAAGCATGCACCTTGATTTTTTCATCATCGTCTTGTTCATACTTTCTACAACTCCATTCTGTTGAGGTGTATATGGATTAGTATTATGCCTTGCTATACCACACTTCATATAAAATACTTCAAATTCATTCTCGCAGAACTCTTCATCGTTATCTGTCCTCAACACCCTAATTATTTTCTTTGTTTGATTCTCAACAAGAGATTTAAACTCTTTAAACCTGTCAAAGACTTCATATTTATTCCTAAGGAAATATATCCAAGTATTCCTCAAGAAATCATCTATAAATGAGACATAGTACATAGATTTTCCCAATGATGGAATCGACACAGGTCCAAACACACCACTGTGAATTAGCTGTAAAATTCCTTCTTCCCTCGTTGCACCAGAGGGGAATCTTACCTGTTTTTGCTTCCCATATACACAATGTTTACAGAAATCAAAATCCAAAGAGAAGTTAGACATACCTTCAACCGTACCTTTACCGTAAAGTAGTCGAAGACCCTTCTCTCCGATATGACCTGGTCTTTGATGCCACAACATAACCTTTTCTCTAGAGACTGTAGGAATTCTTTCTTCTTCAACTATAATATCAGGAACAATGGAACTATTACACCCATCACTAACATTGCTTTCTTGCAGCTTATACAGAGTTCCAAACTGAACTCTCTTCAGCAACACCATTTCTCCTCGAACCATCCTGCAGGTTTCCTTTTCAAATATTTCTTTTACCCTTGCATCGTCCATTTTACTTACATAAATCAAATTTATGGCCAATATTGGGGTGTGAAGAACACCATGTAGTTTTGTAATCCTTCCATCTATGAGCCTCAACTTAAATTTTCTTCGACCTATGATTTTCGTTGTTGAGTCATCACCTAGGAAAACATTACCTCCATCATACCTTTCATATTCACATAACCACTTCCTGTGGGGAGTCATATGAAAGGATGCACCTGAGCCAACCAACCATGCCTCATGATCTGCATGTGTTCTTGAAGAATCCAAGTACACATCCCCTCCTTCTTCCTTGGAGGTATTTTCTTTTGAAGAAAGAGATTCTTCAGATCCCTTATTTTTCTCAACTTTGGATCTACATTGGTTCTTGTAGTGCGCTTCTTTTCCACATCTTTGGCATACCTTTACAAACTTTATGGGAGACTTAGATCTTCCCTTAGACTTATATCTCCCACTTGAGGACTTAGATCTATTTCTTCCTTGGGAGTGTCCTCTTGAAAATAATGCTTATGTGCTTTGTCATTCCATGTTCTTCCGTCTCATATCCTCTGAAAACAAGGGTGAGACCACTTCATCAAACTTCAAGGAAATTGTATTACTACCTATGGCCACAACCAAACTATCCCATGAGTTTGGTAAAGAGAATAGTAAACCGATACACTTATCTTCATCTGAAATTTTAATATCAACATATACTAATTGACTTACCACAGTATTGAAGGTGTTCAAATGCTCTACCACCGAGTCTTCGTGTCTTATCCTTAGGTTATACAAATTATTTCTTAGGAAGAGTTTATTTACTAGGGACTTAGATGGATACAACTTCCCCAACTTATCCCATAAATATTTGGTTGTAGCTTCCTCTGACACATTCAGAAATATTGAATCTGAGAGACACGGTTAGATTATGCTCTTTGCCTTCTGATTCAACTTTTTCCAGTCATATGTTGAATTTCATGTAGGTGAAGTACATGGATCCACCGTGATCCACTGATCTTTTTCCACTAACAGATATTCCATATTGATCTTCCACAACTCAAAACTTTGCCCATTAAACTTCTCGATCTCCATTTTCAAATTGCTTGCCATTTATTTTCACCTGAAAAATCAATACCACAAATCTCCCATTGAAACAAGGCTTATCACAGTCCCGAGCCAAACCTTTGACCACAAAGGCGTACCCCCGAAGCCAATAAAGCTCTGATACCAAATGTAGATTTTGACCTTGTACAATAATTCACTGCAAATGGATTTCCAGTAAAAGAACAGAAAATATATAATGAAAAATACACACATTCATAGATATTTTTCCCTTGAAAACCCAAACTGAGAAAACTAGCATATTCTATATTCATTCATAGTGACACATTGTTTACAATAAAATATACATATAGGAGCCAGTGACATCCAAAACCCTAACCCAATGACTTGTATTAGTCAACAACCCTAATTCCTTAACTGATAATAGAAAACCATCGGCAAAAACCGTGTTGAAAAACCACCCAACAATGTACACAAAAATCAAGGTAACATGAAAAATGAGGCAAAAAAGAAACACATTTCTTGAGGCAAAAAAAAATTCCCGAGGGCGCTACCCCTGAACCCCACGCGCATGGCACAACGCATCAGACACTAAAACTAGTCGTGAAAATAATATAACACATACCAACAACTTGTAGCTAGAAAAAGATAAATCCAATAATTAACCTTCTAGATGATCGCTGAGGGATCCCGAGGGTCTTTGAGCATTGGTTTATTTTGATGAGGTGGTTTGGATGTAAATGCTTAGATGGATCTTTTATTTATTTGATTTACTCATCATGATACATTTGTCTTGATATCCTTGGAGGGCATATCCATTTGTCTTTACAGGACCCAGATGGTGGACAGTTTTGGAAGAAAAATCCTAGCCTGGGCTTCCATGGGGCTTGAATCCCACAGGTCGGATGCCAAGGGCCTGTTATCACCATAACAATTTTCAGATAGGATCCAAGTCTCAAAAATTTAGCGAGGAGCTACATTGCTATGGAAGCATGATAGTTTGGAGGATAAGGTAACATACAACGACATATTTATAAATATAGCGGAGGTGCGAAAGGTGGGGCCTAGTGCACCATAGATCTTGAAGCAGCCCAGATCAATGGCCAAGACCCATATCGGGCGGTGAAATAACACGAGGTTTAATTATGTGAGAGAGGGTCGGGGAACATACCATGGTTTCATTTCGTGGATGCGTGGCGCCACTAGAGGTACATCAGGGCGAAATGTGGTCTACTCAAAACCACTTTTTTCTTCAATCCCCGATATCGAGAGTTTATGGGACCCGGCGGACCGTAGATATTGAAGCGGCCCAGATCAATGACCAAGACACATATCGGGCAATGAAGTAGCACAGAGGATAATTGTTCGAGGGTGGGCCGGGAAAAATAGCATGGTTTCATTTTGTGGATGCGCGGCATCATCAGAGGCATATCAAGGAGAAAATCGGTCTACCCGGAACCATTTTTCCCTACCCCCGATATCAAAAGGCGCATATAAAAGGAGGACCCTAGTCATTATTTTATGATCTTTCAAAGCACTCGAACGTTTGAAAATTGGCGCAAACCCTCCATTCGAAATTAAATCTTAACAATGAACCAGTTTTGCACATTCTTCGTCGAGTTACAGGTATTTTTCATCATGGGCACAAACCCTGCCATTTTATCCATGAAAGAGAAAGACTCTGCCTCTAAACAAGAATCCCTAATTGATAGGGACTTTGATGTATTTGACACAGAAATTATAGTTTCACCCATTTCCGTGTCCAGATCCAATTTGTTAGACAATGTTGGAAAATGGATACCCTTCCTGGAAGCGTCCCAAACTTCCATTACTCCTTACATCGTAGAAGTCGTTTTCCCTTTCCCAGAGTTCATAAGCTGGTGTGCATAATAGCATTCGCAGGAATAAAAGGTCATTTTGAATAAGTTAGGGTCAGAGGTCTTATTCGAAATAGATAGTCTGTCAATTCGACACACCATCAGTATACCAGAGTCTTCCCCCACAGTGTTAGAACCTTCAAGGAAGAGAAAATGATCACAGTCTACTGAGAATGTCCCCTCGAAGTAAAAACCCTATTTTTGCAAACCATTGTTAAACCTGAACACCATTCTGAAAGTATGTCGTTACATGTCAGTGTTAGCGTCATGGTTATTTAAGTCCAGTGGGCTTGTTCCCTACTTAGTCAAATTTTAGGGTTGGATAATGACAAATTTGTAGTAGAAGCCATGTTGGGTTTCCTGTTGAACTTTTTTATGTCAGAGTCTAGTCATTTTTTTTGTATAAGTTTTGACAAGTTCATCGCTGACAATATGCACCAACAACTGGTAAATTTCAATTCATTGAGACACTTCAGGTACTACATGCACGTGCTGAGAATATTCTTGGAATCAAATAAGATCGAATTACCTGAAGCAGCATTCATCTCTACTGAATGTAAAAGGATCACCATGCTTATTTTCATAAACAAGATTATGTCTAGGGTTTATAGTCTCATCTTTGGCATGGACTTGCCAAGGGTTTTGGAAGAAATGAAAAGCTCTTTACAACCTAATCCATAAAACAGGGTGGGAGATTGGATGTTGTTTTTACAGTTTACTGTAATTTGGGTATACGGTTATCAAGAAGGACCTTACGTTTTACCAACCTTTTTGACTCCTAGAGTCTTTTCCTTAGAGTTCATGAGAAAAATGATCATTTCAGAGATAGAGCATTTTCTGAAAACGCACAAGGCATCTAATTTAAAATTCCCTTTCATGGTAGGGCCCTTTGTGGTAAAGACCAGGTCCTATTTACCTCAAATTCAATCCAAACTAAGTGAATTTGGGTTTACATAGTTACAAGGGAGGAGATATGACCCACACCAGATCATATCTAAGAGAAGACTGATGAGCAGACAAAGCCCCTATGAACATGAGCAAGTTGAAGAATTTGAAAGATTGAAGAACTTGGAAGCCTATGCAAATATGGAAGTCACTTTGCAGCTTGATCATGCACAACAAATAGAGTCTACCCCTTAGCAGGTCCAGACACATAAAACTTCTCCAAAGTTGATTATTAAAGATCCAAAGATCAGTGTTTATAACAAGAGGAGTAGTTTAGAGGCACTGGGTGCTAGTAGTCAGCAAAATATTCTCAAGAAAATGAAAATCACACCATCTTCTCAGGTAGTGGACCTAGAAGAAGAAGAACCTAAAGATAAAACGAGAATGGAGATGGTGGAAAGTGAAACCAAGAACGAAGAGGCTGGTACAGGAAGCATGCCACAAAGTGAAAGAAGCTCAAGGATTTTCAGCAACAAGAAACATGTATATAGAAAGACACATGGGGCAGTTTATTAGTCCAAAGAAGACTTAATGAACCAATATGTTGTGAAGGGAAGTATGGCCAATAGTGAAATAAGATACCTATTTCCTGAGGTAGATAATATCTCCTAGCATAAGGCTTCCCTGCTCTCAATCAGGGATGTGGAAAGAAAGACATTAAACATAACAGTGGAAGATGATGATAAAGTGTCTGAAATCAATATGCATTATGAAAATATTGGTGCCCCAGATACAGTGAAGTTCCATAGGAATGTCAATGACATGTTATATTCAGACTACCTGAGTTTAGGTCTAAGGGTTTCGATATTGACAACACATGCACTCAAATTAGATGTCAATTGAAGTAGGAGAAAGCATCTAGCAAAGCTTGGAAAACACAGGTCAAAAGATTGGAATATGAAGGCCCTCTAGGGGTAAAGGATTCTTTAGATGAGAAAGAGAAGATGATCGAAAGCCCAAATAAGATGTCCTTCACAGAACATCCACAGACAACAGAGCTAGTTGCTCTAGAGCAAGAGAAGGAGACACTCAAACAAGAAGCACTAAATTACAAAGCTAAAGTGTTGCAACTAGAAAAAAGAGAAAGAAAATTGGTTATAGGGACAGGTAGCAACATCATATATGGTTGTTATTGTACCTTCTAATACAAAAGCTGGATCAAGCACTGATGGATTGGTTCAAGCTATGTCCCAATTAAGTATAAAGACATGGGATATAAAGAACCTTAAGGAGGTTATAGAAAAGCTGCAACAAGAGATGAAAATGAATAATGAAAAAATGGCCCAATTCCAAAAAGAGAATCAAGATTTGCAAAAGAGGGTAAACAAGTTGAAGACGAGGTTAAAGGGAAAATTATTGTTGCAAGGGGTTAAACATGTGATATGGGTTGTTGTTGCCGCTGAAGCTTCTAAGTTCAGTGTTTATCTAAATTTTATAAATGACAAAGACAACGTGGCTCTCACTGCCCGAAGCAGATGTACTGTTGTGAATGAGATACTGGCGAAAAAGCCCTCGGAATGGGCCCAAAATGATATTGATTTGATAAATTTTGTGCCCACTGTCGATCTACAGACCATTGGGGTAAAGGACTACACTGATCATTTGGGCCAGGAGGATCATCGCTAAACACAATTTTCTCAAATTAGTTCAAACCAAAGTTGTGAAAATGGAATAAAGTATACAGGAGTTTAAGGATACATTTGAACAATTTTTTATCAAGGGCCTCCCACCATTTTGGGAAGGTTTAGGGAAATTATACAATCAAGAAGAATACAAATATCTCCTCACTCAACGCAGAATGGATCATTCGAGATTTGAAGACCTGGAAGAGAACCTGAAGGGACCCAGTTTGGTGGAACACTTGGCTGTGGACTTCGAAATTTTGAATCTGTTCAAAACAGTGAAGAACAGGCTGCCAACTATGTCTTATGCTACTTGCATTTACCTAGAGATTCTAATAAAATAAATGATGGATTACGATATTCTTTCTGACTCACAATGGAAGGAAATCGTGTGGTTGGGCAGGATGAAATGAAGTTTTCCCAGAACCAGTAAGTAACCTCCAGGTGTCACCAAACCAACAAATTTGACAGGAGATTAGAGCGAGATAGATGGCATAGAGGAATTTGAGAACTCCAAGAGATTCGTCCCTAGTTTATGTAATGTTTTTTGAGTTAAATAATTGTAAATCGGTTTACCTACTGAAACCGTTGGCTCGTAATTATTGTAGTCAGTTTTTAGACACTGAAATGCTTCAGTTTCAACCATTGTAATCAAATTGTATAAGTACTAGGATTTTTGAATGAATTAATGTTCGCAGAAGTGAAAGGGAACCTTTTTGGTTGTTTCGAACTCTATTGTAACTTTCTGAAGCTGAATTGAATATATATGCAAAAGCTTTTGAAATATCTATGAAAATATTCTAATGGTGGTGATATGAGTTTTGTCTCCCTTCATTGTATGTATTTCTTGTGCTCTTTATTCCATTTTCATTTTCTTTTGTTTAAATTGGACAGATAAAGGCCTAGAATTGATCTTGTGATGCTCTTGGCTTAAGCAATTTAAATTGTGTAATTTTCTTCTTAACGAATTCATAATTCTTTTCAGTAATGCTATGATGCAGTTATTTGTTTTCTCTATCTTCCTAAACTCTACTTAAATTCAAATATAACTTAAATTCATCGCCTCATTTAGCCTTTATCCTATGGAGAGTTCTACCAACTTATCATTGTTTTCATTCACTTTCATAATTTTGACTCCATAGCCCTGAGTGTTCCTCCCCTTCATTGCCAACAACTTTATTAAAAACCCCCAAAACAAACCAAATATAGCCATCGATTTCCAAAGAGATATCAAGTGACACGAGAGAGCCCTCTCTGAGTTGAGAAGGCTGGTGAATCAGCTCTAAAGCTGGTTGAAACAGGTACCTATGTCATTTGTCTATCAATTGGACAAAATTTGCAGAGTGCTAACATTCTGGCGCCGTTGTCGGGGATGAAATTGAAAAATCTTCCCTGGGAAAAATGACTTAAAGCTTTAGTTTGATCCTTGAAGGCGATAGTGGATCAAATACCTTATTGGCTGAGATTATTTTTACCTTGGCGACTATGTTACTTAGAGACCAGTTTCACTACACCGTGTGAGATTAAAATCTTGGCTCCTAAGAGAATTCACACCAGGAGAAACCCAGACCCAGAAGTTGCAATCGACCCTGTATCTGACCCTAAAAAGATTGTTCATAAAAGAAAAGAAAATCCAGTAATGCCAGTGTTGCGTCTAGACCGATGTCTATCTTTTCCCAAGGACGGAGTCACTAGCATTGAAGACCTTGAGTTTGATGTGAAATTTGAACAATCCCTATTCAGAACTAAATCTGAATCTCGTTTAAATGAGACCATCTTTGATGAAAAGAGATTCCAAGATTTGGTTTTAGCCATGTATGCCAGACCTATAGTGACCCCTACTCGAAACCAACAGCCACTCTGAATCCTCACAGCAGCTATGGCAGCTAGATTTTCCCCTCTCATACTGCCTTCTCAATTACATGATTTACCTCAAGATTATAACCTAAGGATCAAGTTATATGACGCTGAAGGTAACATATCAGCCTTGAAGCACCTAGACTGGTTTAATGATTTCATCAACTTGGAGGAGGTGGACTTTGCAGATATAAAAATGAGGCTCTTTACAAAGAGCCTTGTAGGCGAAGTGAGGAAGTGGTTTAGGGCCCTGCCACCAGCTAGTATAGCATATTTCGAAGCCTTTGAAACCAACTTCCTTGCAAAATGGGGAGATAAGAAAAATCACCTTCAGTTGTTGACCCAGTACAACAACATGAAAAGATCACATGATGAAATGGTGCAGGATTTTTCAACCAGATTCATGAAGGTCTATAATACGATTCCTGTTGAGGTAAACCCCCCCCTAAAGCTGCTCAACTCAGATATGTTGATTCTTTTGAAAGTGATTTTGCCTTATTATTGAGGGAACGAAGCTCTGCTACATTAGATGATATGATGAACGAGACAATAGAAGTTGAAGTGAATCTAATGGCTTAAGGGAAGATAAAAACTAATTCTGGAAGGGACATAAACAGAACTCAGGATAAATCACAACCTTCGACATCAAAAACATCAAAATAAAGGTTTGAGGCAATGATGAGAACATGGAAAAAATGATGGAGAGAATGGCAATGGGAAATAGGTCGAACCCTAGAGAACAGGTTGATGGTCCACCCAGAAATCCAAGAAGACCAACTATTCCACAGATTAGACAAAGAGAGCAAAGAAACCAGGGGAATTAGGCAAATCGAGCAACTCAGGCAAATCAGGGAAACCAATGAAATCAGGGGGAACAACAAATAAGGCCTCATTTTCAAAATAATTATGTGAATGAATATTATGATGGATATTTTGAAGACAACATAAACTATTGTGATGATAAATAAACAGAGGTATTTTTTACCAAAGAAGAACACGACCAGTTCATGGATGCAAGTGAGATATTTTTGCAAGATGAGGAGGAAATGGTATCAGTAGAAAGGGAAGATTACGAGACATGATTTCAAAACTTCATGATGCAATTCCAAAGACAATATAACCTTCAAAATCTAAAGGTACCTCCAAATCCTCCAAAGAGAAATCCCACCAAAGAATCTCAGAATAACATACCTTCTGCAAGTCAGCCCAAAAAATATGGTGTTGCAAAAGACTCAGTTGTAAAGGGTACTATAGAAAAAGAGAAGTAGAAAGAAGAACCTCAGAAGAAATTATTGGAAGCAAGGAAAGAAACAATCATGAAAGAGGTAGAGAAGACTTCATCTTCTTTTAATTTTGAAAGTGAGATGGCTAAGATCAAATTTTATGTACCATTTAATGAATTAATCAAGAATAGCGAGTATAGAAATCAGATCATCAAGATGCTTAAGATGGGGCAAACCTATGATACCCTGAACATACAAGATAATCACCCAGCCATCTTATTTGGACCGAGAGTAGAATAAAGCCATGAAAATGAAGAAATGCCTCCTTTTTATGACAGTTTGAAAATCCACGACATGACTTTGCACAATTCTATGTTGGATTTGAGAGCATCTCATAACCTAATGCCCAAAGTGGTCATGGACCAATTGGGTATCGATGTCACAAGACCTTATAAAGATCTGTTCTCTTTCGATTCAAGAAAGGTGAAATGCCTTGGCCTGATCAAAGATATGGTGGTGTCTTTGGCACAAATCCCCGCAAAGAATATGGTGATGGACGTAGTGGTCGCTGATATCCCTCCAAAATTTGGTATGTTGTTTTCCAAGTCATGGGATGAAAAATTAAAAGGAACCCTCCAGATGGACATGTCATATGCCACTATTCTTATCTTTGGTCAAGAAAAAATATTGTACATAGAGGTTTTTCTTAAATACATGGTCAACAAAAAATCACAACCTAGCAATCATCCTATCTCTTCAGTGAAAATTGAGTTTCTTCAATGACCCGTGCTCCAAAGAAGAGGAAACAAAGATCATTATGGATGACAAAGACAAGCCTGACTAGAAGATAGAGGAGTTTTCAGAGAAGCAAGATGATGCGGAGGATCAGATATGGAAAATGAATTTCGATGGAGTTGCATGCAAAGAAGGAGTTGGAGTTGGAGTATGGATCAATCATCCCAAAGGAGACTCCAAATTATGTTTTTATAAGCTTGTGTTTGAATGCACGAATAACATGGCTGAATATGAAGCATTAATATTGGGGTTGAAAGTTTTGGAAGAATTGGGTGCCAAAATAATTGTTGTACACGGAGACTCTGAGCTAATTATAAATTAAATCAAAGGCATATACCAAGAAAAACACCCCATACTGAGGGCTTATATAAATCTAGTACTAAACCTCCTTGAGAAGTTTCTAGAATGTAATCTTTCAGCAATTCCAAGAGAACAAAATCATGTTGTATGCCTTGGCTACTTCAACATCAGTTTTCAAAGTTCCAATTTTCCCTGAAAAAAGCTACAAGGTTGAGGTCAAGTACATGCCAGCAGTACCAGATAATATGAAGCACTGACAAGTTTTCGAGGACGACAAACAGATAGAAAGCTTCCTCAAGATAGAGAATGAATTTAAAAATTTAAACATTGATGATGAATATTGTGATGATGAGGTGGATGCAGTTGTTTTCACAAAAGAAGGGTATTTTGACAATCAGATTACAGGAAGAGATATCGTTCATCTAAAGAGTAACATCATTCCCAAAGGTCTGGTCCCATTGGAGAAACTCTTTGATAATAATGATGTGGCCATAAGTCCAAATATTACAGTAAATGAAGGGGATGTGGAAGATTGCAATATTGGGAATCTAGAAGATCCAAAAATCATCAAGCTATCCAAAAAGCTCAGCCTTGAAGTCAAGGGAAGGTATGTCAAATTAATGAAAGAGTTCCTTGGTGTTTTTTCCTGGATTTATGATGAGATGAAAGTTTATGATACTAGTATAATCCAACATGTTATCCCAATAAAGGAAGATCACAAACCATTCAAATAGAAATTAAGAAGAATAAATCATTTATTGTTGCCTTTGATAGAGAAAGAAGTGAAGAAACTATTTGAAGCCAAAATCATAGTGTCCCTAAAGTTTTCCAAATGGGTGGCAAATCTGGTGCCAATTAGAAAAAAAAGTAGAGAAATCAGGTTGTGTGTGGATTTCAGAACCTGAATAAGGTATCTCTTAAGGACAACTACCCATTACCCAAATGGATCATATTTTACAGAAGGTGGTGGGATCTCAGAAGATGTCAATGTTAGATGGTTTCTCTGGATACAATCAGATTATGGTACACCCTGATGATCATGAGAAGATATCGTTTACCACACCATGGGGAACATTCATGTATGCCAAAATGTCGTTTGGGATTATGAATGCAGGGGCAACATTTCAAAGAGCTATGGAAATAACTTTTGCCAATGAAAAAGACAAATTCATTGTTATATACCTGGATGGCATCACTGTGTATTCTACCTCAGATCAGGAACACCTCAAACATCTCAGAAGGGAGTTTCAAAAATGCAGAAAGTTTGAGATCTCATTAAATCCTAAGAAGTCAAATTTCACCATGGAAGAAGGAAAGTTGTTGGTACACACTATTTCAAAAGAAGGGATAAAGGTAGACCCCAACAAAGTTGAGGGAATCCTAAAAATTGGCATACCCAGAAGTAAAAAGGAAGTACAATATTTCCTGGGCAAAGTGAAATTTCTAAGGAGATTCATCCCTAATTTCGCTGAAATCATAAAACATATTACCAACATGCTCAAGAAGGGAAATGAAATAAAGTGGATTCCTGAGGCTAGAAAAGTTTTTGAAGACATCAAGGTGGCATTGAAGAAGGATCTTGTACTAGCTAGTCCCAATTTTGAGAAAGATTTCATATTATTCTCTTTTGCCTCGAAACACACAATTGCAGGTGTGCTACTCCAGAAAGATAACCAAAATTTTGAGAATCAAATAGCGTATTATAGCAAGACATTGAGGGATGCTTCTTTAAAATATGACATCATGGAGAAGAAACCATATGATCTAGTAAAGGCCTTGAAAGAATTCAGATTCTACATCCTACACTCCCATACCACTGCTTACGTACCCAGTAGCTCAGTGAAAGACATCTTGACTTAGCCTGATCCCGAAGGAAAGAGGGGAAAATGGATTGCATTGCTATTAGAATATGATCTTGAAATCAAACCCACAAAGTCGATCAAGGGACAAGGGCTGGCGAAGATGATGGCACAAACGAATTGTGAACTTTTAGGAATAAATTTCATCGCAGACCTGTCAAAAGTTGCAGAGGAGGAAAAGGTGACTCCATTGATATCTCAGAAATTCATTGACTCTGCATGGTATGAAGATATCATCTTTGTGTTGAAAAATTTGCAGGCTCCTCCAGAATTTAGTAAAACAAAAGCCAGATTCTTAAAATTGAAGGTAGAAAATTTTTGTATAGTGAATGAATTGTTATATTGGAAAGATCCAGGAGGAATTTTATTGAGTTGTTTGATAGAAGAAGAAGAAAAGAAAACCATCAAAGAGTTCCATAAGGGTGATTGTGGAGGTCATCATTATTGGAAGACAACTGTGCATAAAATTCTGAGGGCTGGATTTTATTGGCCAAGCATTTTTCCCGATGTTTATAAAGAGGTTTCAAAGTGCCATGAATGTAAAATCTTCGATGGGAAAGGAAAATTGTAGTCTCTTCCCTTAAAACCCATTTCAGTGGAAGCTCCTTTCTGACAGTGGGGACTCAATTTTATAGGGGAAATATATCCACAATCCTCAGCTCAACACAAATGGATCTTGACAACGACAGATTATTTCACTAAGTGGATCGAGGTAGTTCCCACTAGGTAGGCGACAGATGATGTTATCATTCGATTTCTAGCAGACAATATTCTATCCAGATTCAAATGCCCAATCAAGATTATAACAGACAATGCAACGACTTTCAAATATAAGAAAATGGAAAAATTCTGCAATGATTACAACATCAACCTTCTCCATTCTACGTCATACTACCCTCAAGGAAACAGATTGGTTGAGTCTATGAATAAAAGCTTAGTCAGAATCATCAAAAAACTGTTGTAAGGAAATAAAAAGGCCTGGCACAAAAAGCTCATCCATGCACTGTGGGCTGACAGAATATCCCCTAAGAGGTCCATAGAAACATCTCCTTTCCAGATCGTTTATGGTATAGAAGATATTTTTCCTACTGTGTTGGGATTGCCAGTAATGAATTTGTTACAGGAGAAGGAGGCGGAAACAGACGCCACTCGAAGAAGAGATGATGAGTTGATCAAAGTATAGAAAACCAGGGAAAAGGCTTTCTATAATACTTAGTTGCGCCAAGACAAGATAAAAGAGGCTTTCGATAGACACGCCAAGGCGGATGATTTCAAACCAGGAGACTTGGTACTAAAATGGGATGCCATAAATGAAGATAAGGGAAAACACGGGATGTTTGACCATCTATGGCTACGACCGTTCAAAATTGCAGCATATCGTGGAGGTAATGCCTATATATTACAAGAAAATAACAAAGATATCATTGGAGGAGGGCCTGTGAATTGAAGGTTCCTCAAGCATTACACTGTTTAAACATCATCACCCCTTCCATTCCTTGTACATAATCACTTTTTTTTTCTTTGTGCATGAAAAAGTTGGAATAAAGCAGCATAGTTGAAGCCCAAGGTGAAGGCCCTGAGCTATGTTGGGTAGATTTTGAGTTTTTGAATAAAGACCAGCGGATTTAGATCACACGAATAGACCACAGCCCAATGGGTAGGCACTTAGTATACAATTATTTGCTACCTCACAGGGAGGATAACATCCCCAGTTGGAGCCTATGTTATCACCATAACAATTTTTAGATAGGATCCAAGTCTCGAAAATTTAGCGAGGAGATACATCACTATAGAAGCGTGATAGTTTGGAGGATAAGGTAACATATGGTGGCATATGGATAAATATAGCGGAGGCGCGAAAGGTGGGGCCTGGCACACCATAGATCTTGAAGCGGCCCAGATCAACGACCAAGACCCATATTGGGAGGTGAAATAGCACAAGGTTTAATTATGTGAGAGCGGGCCGGGGAACACACAATGGTTTCGTTTCGTGGACACGTGGTGCCACTAGAGGTACATCAGGGCGAAAATCGGTCTACTCAAAACCGTTTTTTTCCAATCCCTGATATCGAGAGTTGATGGGACCGGACAGACCGTAGATATTGAAGCGGCCCAGATCAACGACCATGACACATATTTGGAAATTAAGTAGTACGGAGGATAATTGTTCAAGGGAAGGCTGGAGAAAATACCATGGTTTCATTCCGTGGACGTGTGACATCATCAGAGGTATATCGGGGCGAAAAGCAGTCTACTTGAAACTGTTTTTTCCAACCCCCGATATCAAAAGGTGCATATAAAAGGAGGACCCTCATCATTGTTTTATGATATTTCAAAGCACTCGAATGTTTTAAAATTGGCACAAACCCTCCATTCGAAATTAAAGCTCAATAGTGAACCAGTTTCGCACATTCACCGCTGAGTTACAGGTATTTTTCATCATGGCCACCAACCTTGTTGTTTTATCCATGAAAGAGCAAGACTCTGCCTCTAAAGAAGAAGCCCTAATTGACAGGGATTCTGATGTATTTGAAACTGAAATTACAGTTTCACCCATTTCCATGTCCAAATCCAATTTGTTAGACAATGTTGGAAAATGGATACCCTTCGTCGAAGCAGACCAAACCTCCATTACTCCTTACATTGTAGAAGTTGTTTTCCCTTTCCCAGAGTTCATAAGATGGTGTGCATAACAATATTCACAGGAAGAAAAGGTCATTTTGAATAAGTTAGGGTCAGAGGTCTTATGCGAAATAGATAGTCCGTCGATTCGGCACACCCTCAGTATACCATAGTCTTCCCCCATAGTGTCAGATCCCTCCAAGGAAGATAAAATGATCACAACCTACCGAGAGTATGCCTACGAAGTAAAATTCCTATTTCTACAAACCATTGTTAAACATGAACACCATTCTGAAAGTCTTTCGTTACCTGTCAGTGTAAGCGTCATGGTTATTGAAGTCCAATGGGCTTGTTCCCTACTTAGTAAAATTTTAGGGTTGGATAACGACAAATTTGTAGTAGAAGTCATGTTGGGTTTCTTGTTGACCTTTTTTTATGTCAGAGTCTAGTCAGTTGGTTTGTATAAGTTTTGACAAGTTCATCGCTGACAATATGCACCAACAACTGGTAAATTTCAATTCATTGAGAAACTTTAGGTACTACATGCACTTACTGAGAATATTCTTGGAATCAAATAAGACCAAATTCCCTGAAACAACATCCATCTCGACTGAATGCAAAAGGATAACCATGCTTATTTTCATAAACATGATTGTGTCCAGGTTTTATAGTCTCATCTTCGGCATAGACCTGCCAAGGGTTTTGGAAGAAATGAAAAGCTCTTTACAACCTAATCCAGAAAACAGGGTGGGAGATTGGATGTTGTTTTTATAGTCTACTGTAATTTGGGTATACGATTATCAAGAAGGACCTTACCTTTTACCAATGTTTTTGACTCCCAGAGTCTTTGCCTTAGAGTTCATCAGACAAAGGATCATTTCAAAGATAGAGCATTTTCTGAAAATGCACAAGGCATCTAACTTAAAATTCCCTTTCATGGTAGGGCCCTTTGGGGTAAAGACCGGGTCTTTTTTACCTCAGATTCAAGCCAAACTCGGTGAATTTGGGTTTACATAGTCACAAGGAAGGAGATATGACCCACACCAGATCATATCTAAGAGAAGACTGATGAGAAGACAAAGCCCCTATGAACATGAGCAAGTTGAAGAATTTGATAGATTGGAAAAATTGGAAGCCTGTGCAAATATGGAAGTCACTTTGCAGCTTGATCATGCACAACAAATAGAGTCTACCCCTCAGTAGGTCTAGACACAAAAAACTTCTCCAAAGTTGATTATTAAATCTCCAAAGATGAGTGTTCATAACAAGAGGAGTAGTACAGAGGCACTGGGTACTAGTAGTCAGCAAAATATTCTCAAGAAAATGAAAATCATACCATCTTCTCGAGTAGTGAACCTGGAAGAAGAAGAACCTAAAGAGAAAACAAGCATGGAGATGGTGGAAAGTGAAACCAAGAACGAAGACGCTGGTACAGGAAGCATGCCACAAAGTGAAAGAAGCTCAAGGGTTTTTAGCAGCAAGAAAAATGTATATAGCAAGACACATGGGGCAGTTTATCAGTCCAAAGAAGACTTAATGAACCAGTATGTTGGGAAGGTAAGTATGGCCAATAGTGAAATAAGAGACATGTTTCTCGAGGTAGAGAATATCTCCCAGCATAAGTCTTCCCTGATCTCAGTCAGGGATGTGGAAAGAAATAAATTTAACATAATAGTGGCAGATGATGATAAAGTGTCTGAAATCGAGATGCATTATGAAAATATTGGTGCCCCAGAAAAAGTAAATATCCACAGGAATGTCAGTGACATGCTATGTTCAAACTACCTGAGTTTAGGTCTCAGGGTTTCGATATTGACAACACATGCACTCAAATTAGATGGTCAATTGAAGCAGGAGAAAGCATCCATCAAAACCTGGAAAACACATGTCAAAAGATTGGAATCTGAAGGCCCTCAAGGGGTAAAGGCTTATTTAGATGAGAAAGAGAAGATGATCCAAAGCCTAAATAAGAAGTTGAAGATGTCCTCCACATAACATCCACATACAATAGAGCTAGCTGCTCTAGATCAAGAGAAGGAGACATTCAGACAAAAAACACTAAATTACAAAGCTAAAGTGTTGCAGCTAGAAAAAGAGAAAGAAAATTGGTTACAGGGACAGGTAGCAACATCAGATATGGTTGTTATTGTACCTTCCAATACATAAGCTGGATCAAGCACTGATGGATTGGTTCAGGATATGTCCCAAGTAAGTGTAAAGACATGGGAGATCAAGAACCTTAAGGAGGTCATAAAAAAGATGCAACAAGAGATGAAAATGAATAATGAAAAAATGGCCCCATTCCAAAAAGAGAATCAAGATTTGCAAGAGAGGGTGAACAATATGAAGACGAGGTTAAAGGAAAAAGTAATGTTGCAAGGGGATAAACATGTGATTTGGGATGTTGTTTCTGTTGAAGCTACTAAGTTCAGGGTTTATCTAAATTTTATAAATGACAGAGACAGTGTGGCTCTCACTGCCCGAAGCAGATGTACTGTTGTGAATGAGATACTGGGGGAAAATCCCTCGGAATGGGCCCAAAACTCTATTGATTTGCTAAATTTTGTGCCCACTGTCGATCTCCAAACCATTGGGGTGAACTGCACTGATCATTTGGTCCATGAGTATCATCACTAAAAACAATTTGCTCAAATCAGTTCAATCCAAAGATGTGCAAATGGAACAAAGAATGCAGGAGTTTAAGGATACATTTGAACAATTGTTTATCAAGGGCCTCCCACCAGTTTGGGACAGTAAAGGGAAATTGTACAATAAAGAAGAATACAATTCTCTCCTCACTCAATGCAGAATGGATCATTCGAGATTTGAAGGCCTGGAAGAGAACCTGAAGGGACCCAATTTGGTGGAACACTTGGCTACAAACTTTGAAATTTTGAATCTGTTCAAAATGGTGAAGACCAGGCTGTCGACTATGTCTTATGCTACTTGCATTGACCTAGACATTCTGATAAAAGAAATGATGGATTATGAGATTCCTTCTAACTCACAGTGGAAGGAAATCGTCCAGCTGGGCAGGAAGAAATGCAGTTTTCCCGGAACCAATAAGTAACCTCCAGGTGTCACCAAACCAGCAAATTCGACAGGAGATTGGAGCGAGATAGATGGCATAGAGGAAGCCGAGCAGTCCAAGAGATCTATCCCTAGTTTATGCAACATTTTTTGGGTTAAATAATTGTAAATTGGTTTACCTACTGAAACCATTGGCTTGTAATTATTGTAGTCGGTTTTTAGACACTGAATCACTTCAGTTTCAACCATTGTAATCAAATTGTATAAGTACTAAGAGTTTTGAATGAATTAACGTTGGCAGAAGTGCAAGGGCACCTTTTTGGTTGTTTTGAACTCTATTGTAACTTTCCCAAGCTGAATTGAATATATATGCAGAAGCTTTTGAAATCTCTATGAAAATATTCTAATGGTGGTGATATGAGTTTTGACTCCCTTCATTGTATGTATTTCCTCTGTTCTTTATTCCATTTGCATTTTCTTTTGTTTAAATTGAAGAGTTAAAGGCCTAGAATTCATCTTGTGATGCTCTTGGCTTAAGCAATTTAAACCATGTAATTTTCTTCTTAATGAATTCATAATTCATTTCAGTAATGCTCTGATGCAGTTATTTGTTTTCTCTATATTCCTACACTCTACTTAAATTCAAATATAACTCAGATTCATCGCCTCATTTAGCCTTTATCCTCTGGATATTTCTACTGGCTGATCATTGTTTTCATTCACTTTTAGAATTTTGACTCCATAGCCCTGAGTGTTCCTCCCCTTCATTGGCAACAACTTTATTAAAAACCCCCAAAACAAACCAAATCTAGCCACCGATTTCCAAATAAATATCAAGTGACACGAGAGAGCCCTCTCTGAGTTGAACATGCTAGTGCCTCGGCTCTAAAGCTGGTTGAAATAGTTACCTCTGTCGTTTGCCTATCAGCCGGACAAAATTTACATAGTGCTAGCAGGGCCCACATGTTGGTTGATGAAGACATGCCTTTAGAGGCCTAGAAGACATCGTATAGGACCTAATGTAGGCCCTACCACCCAAACAAATTTCCTAAGGAAGACAAAATTTCACCCTTGTGGGCTTGACGTCACATTAGGGCTAGGTTTTCAATAGTGGTTGAGGACACTTGGCACATTTGGAGGAAAAAAACATTGGACCATGGAACAAAGGCATGGATTGAAGACACTTTACCTTTGGAGGCCTAGCACACTCATCTCCTACTCCAACAACTTGCAAAAGTGTCAAAATGTCACCCTAGAAGGGTGACGTCTTACTTTAGGGTTTACTTTATGTGCAAATTATGAATAAAAAAGTATTATTTTGTCTAAAGGGAAAAAATAAGGGTTGTTGGCCCCATATATTTTGTTTTACCCTGACTTTTGTGGAAAAACTATGTTTACAACATTTTGTATAAATAGAGATCATTTATATCTCATTTGGATATAACTCTCCCATTGTTATGGTTTCTTTTGGCTATTGGTGAAATAAGTAGTGGAATACCTCTCTTGGAGCTATTCTCTTGCATTTGTGGTGGATTATATTGGTAAAAGAAGATTGTTCTTGTTGTTGCTTGGACTAGGTAAGGAATCTATATTATTGTTGATTCATTGCTTGGTTACAAGTTTAATTTTCTAGACTTATTCAAGAGTATAAGGGTTTACAACTCCACCATATCCATCATTTTTATCTTGGAATAATTTGTTGCAGAAGGTTTTACTACGAGAAGTAAAATGTTTTACACCCTCCTAGTACTTCCTCATTAGCCTTGCTTGTCTTGGGGAGTAGAAGGGATTACACCCCGAAGGAGATAGCTTTGCTAGATATTTAATTTTTTGAATCTATAACCCAATAGCTAAAGGCACTAAATCTAATTTCATTGGTTAACGTCAAAACTCAAGGTTTTGAAATTGTCTAAATTGGAATCAATTCTATGATTTATATGATTTGTTGAGCCACTAGGGCGTCTCATTTTTTTAAGTGATTCTTGTTGTTGTTATAAATTTTAACCTACATCCATGAGGGTTGACGAAACCCTAATAAAAATATCTTAATTACTCACAAACCAAACGTCATATGTTGCTAAAAGCTTGCCCCTATCCTCTACTAGTCTCAGCACAATTTTTGGGTGGATTGTTGGCAAGTTTTGTTTGTTTGTTTATTTGTTGTAACAACTTGTTTTTTACATCCATAAGGCTGATTATTATCTTTGCAGCACTTGTTTATGAAAACCTTATCTTGTTGCTAAAGTCTCATGCATTACTACTTGAGTTAAACTAGTCATTGCTAGCTTGTCTCTTACAATCTTAACTAGAATTTTAGCAACTTTATTTGCAACTCTTATTACTCATTATTGTTGATATATATTACTGTTTATTTTTTTCAATTAGGGAAAACAAGCTTAACTTTATTGTCCAACATATTACTGGGTTTGTATATTAGTTTTCCTTGTGTCTTGGAGAGGTACAATCACTTATTGGCAAGTCTTCTACACTATGGTACATCTTCCACGATCTACGAGACTATTTTCAAGCCCTTTCTACCTTCCAGCATTGACCTATAGGGGGATACTTCATCATGTCTTCATCTTCTGTCTCATTTCGCCTAGGTTCACTTGGTATTCCCCCCTTGAGGTGATTTTTTCATCTCTAAAGTGACAGGAATACCTATCTAACGTGACAATGGGTAGGTTTTCCCTTAGTTGTCTCCATATTGTGGTTTGGGTCAGGATTTTCCCAACCCACAACTTGTGTGATAACATTTTGGCATTGTTTCCATGGATGATTTTGAATCCTCTTCTCAACCCCAATGACACTTTCACAAGTTATTCCAAATCCTTTCCCTATCTTTCCTGGCGACTCCACCGGAAGGATGTTCCCCTTCCACCCTTGATAAGATCGTCTTAAAGCTCATCTGGAGTCTCCATTATGGGACACACCCAGAAAAATCAGTACCCAACTCCCAATCATCGTAAACCTTCACCAAAATGATCTAATCCTCCGTCATCTCCCACTTCTCATGATTTTCCGTCTACTTCTCTTATCCCTCCATCTTTACATATTACCTGCACACCTCCACTCTCATTCGTGCCCACTTCAACAAGTGCTACATGGAGCCCATGGGTTAAATACAAGCCTTTAAACATGACAAAGATCCTTGGGTCTTCTCACAAACTCCCAAGGGACTTCAAGGAATGGCTCCCCATCTTTTCGGGAGAAGATCTCATAACAATCGAAGATCACTTAGATGCTTTCCTCCACACTCTTGAACCTTATGAACAACATGAATATGTCCAGATGAGACTCTTATACTACACTCTTATCGGAAGGGAAAATGAATGGTATGATAGTATTCTTTTAGGAACAATCACGAATTGGGATCTCTTTAAAGAATGTTTTTCCAAAAGATTTGGAAAAAACAATGATTTCTAGTCCCTTTACGATCAACTCTATAACTACAAAATAAATTTAGAACAAAATATAACGGATTTCAATGATAGGTTAAATACTCTCGTACAAAGATTTCCTCAAGATTTCAAACCTTCCCAAAATATCATCCTCAAGTCTTACATGTCAACCATGAGAGACCCCTGCGGAGTTCTAATTGGAAAGGGATGCCCTACAACTTTACTTGAAGCTTAAGAATGGGCGTGTGAGATAGAAGAGAACATAACCTCGTCTCTCAACAAAGAGGATGATTGTCTTGAAGAAATGATTCAAATTAATCAAGTTGATGACCTTGTCGTACCAGACCCTCCCTGCGATATCAGGACATACCTGCAGAGGGAACGAGAGGAGGCCGCTAAGAAAATTGTTGGTTACATAATGAGTTTGTTGAGTAAATAAGAGGAGCCAACATCCAAAAAAATACGTCCCCGAACAAATGAGGTTTTGAAGGATGAAAGGGAACAAGCAGCAAAGCAGGTTGAAGAATTTTTTTTACAACATATTCAACAAACCTTGACAGAGCCACATGGAGAGAACAAATATAGTTTCATCAGACGTGAGGAGAAAACTATTTGGCGTTGGCTAGCTGTTCTACGAAATGGATTTTTTCTCCAGAATCCGACAATATGCATTTACAGGAATTACTATTTTTAGTTTTTCAAAATCCATTTATGAATGGAGAAATGGATTCAGCATGCTGAAAAACTCCCAAGGCACTCGGATTATACAGAAATAATCACTCAAATATACTAATCCAACAATGTCTCGCTAGATTTCAAGCAAATATCCCTGAAAAAAATCGTCATTTCGTAGAACCTTTAGCCTACAGTGAAAATTGTTTCCCCAAACAAGACCAAAAATGAATGTTTTGAAAATCATGCCAACATAACCCGTCAGGTTCTAGAGGAGAGGATTGACAACACCTTCATTTTGGAAAAATACATTTTCCTTGGCGAGGAAAATAAGGAAGGATCTTGGACATTAGATTTTGATGGTGTGCAATCAAGCTCAGGCTCGGGCGTAGGAATATTCTCGAGATCATTAAACAATGAGACTACCATTTTCTTGTACACGCTTGAGTTTAACTTCACAAACAACATCGTCGAGTATGAAGACCTTATCTTGGGGATGAATCTTACCATTGATATGAACATCAAGTCCATGCACGTAAGAGGAGACTCTGACTTGATCGTCTCAAAGGTTAACAAGAAATTTGCGGCTAAAAATGCAAGGTCGAAACACTACAAAGATGTTGTCTGGTATGCCATGAAGAAGTTTGATAACTTTTCGATTGAAGCCATCCCTAGGGAAGAGAACAATTTAGCGGAAAAACTTGTCGTCTCCACTTCTACCCTAAAAATTTTCAAAAAAATCAATCTCTATAAAGTGGAAGTAAATTGTAGGCCTTCACTACCTGATAATTTCGAACATTGGAAGGTTTTTGATAATGAAAACTATATTCCACGCTTTCTTCAAAATGAAGGTGAATTTTCAGAAGCCTGGATAAACCTATTGGCGAAAAAATAAAATATTGAAATTATTGATTTATTTGACAGACCCTTACCTAAATGTCTCCTCCCCTTAGAGAGACTTTTTGATTGAAATGACATGTATAAGGGGAATTTGTCCAGCAAAATTGATGATGAGATCATTGAATTCAATATTGGCATCGAGGAATCCCCAAAGATGATCATGTTTGGAAAAGGAAAAATGTTTGATGAAAGGGAGAAGTTGATTTCCCTCATAAGAGAATTTAAGGATGTTTTCACTTGGTCTTACGAACATTTGAAGGCTTACTAAGAGGACATCATACAACACATTATTCCCCTTATAGAAGGCACGAAACCCTTCAGAGAGAATCTCAGGCAGATGAACCAAAAATTTTCCCCACATGTCCAAAAGGAATTGCAAAAGATGGTTGAGGAAGGAATAATTGAGCTTATCGAATACTTGTCTTGGGTGTCTAATCTAGTCATCGTCAAGAAAAAGAGTGGTGAGATTAGGATATGCGTTGATTTAAATTTTTTTAACCAGGCATCACTTAAAGACAACTATCATCTACCAAACATGGAGTAACTTTTGCAAAGGGTCACCGTAGCAGAAAATATGTCCATGTGTGATGGTTTCTCAGGATATAATTAGGTGTTGTTAAAGGAGGATGACAAACTAAAAATTTCTTTCACCGCCCCTTGGGGAACTTATAATTATTTGAGAATACCCTTTGGACTAACCAACGGAGGGGCCACTCTCCAGCGTTCCATGGATTATGCTTTTAGGGATTTGATCCAGAAACGTAAAGAGATTTATTATTAGGATGATCTAACCGTTATCTCCAAGAAAAGGGATCAACACATCCAACACTTAAGAACAATTTTCCAAAGGTACAAGGAGTATGTCATTTCTCTCAACCCTAAGAAATCAATTTTTGGTGTGGACAAAGGTAAGTTAGTGGGTCATATTATTTCTAAATATGAAATCACAATAGACCCTTCCAGGGTTGAATCTATCAAAAAGATCCCTCTCCTAAAGACAAGAAATCCTTGCAATCTTTCTTTGGCCAAATTAACTTCGTAAGGAGGTTCATTCCAAACTTTGTCGAGATTGTTAAACCCATTAATAGATTCTTGAAGAAGGATTCTCATTTCAAATGGGACAACGAAGGTAAGTTATCCTTCAGACGTATCAAGGAAGAAATAACTATCGCACCAGTCTTGGTCAATCCAAATTTTTCCAAAGGACTTCATCATATTCTCTTCCGCATCAAAGGACACCATCGCAGAAGTTATATTGCAAAAAAATGATCAAGGAGATGAACAACTGACTGCTTTCATGAGTAAGAATATTGGGGAATCGGAGTTGAATTACACCATTCCGGAAAAAGAAACCTACGCTCTAGTCAAATATCCCAAACATTTTCAACCTTATGTGGGATACAACAAGATCAAATCCTTCATCCCTTACCCCGTTGTAAAAGATGTTTTTTCACAACAAGATTGCCTTGGATCAAGGGGAAAATGGGTTTCACAGATACAAGAATACGATTTGGAGATCAAACTATCCAAGATAATCAAAGGGAAATGGTTGGCTAAGATGTTGATAGAAAGCAATCAAGAAGCCATCGAGATAGGAGAGAAGGAATAAATCAACAGTGTTGTAATCGAAATTGAGAACAATGAGTGGTAATCGGATGTCATTTATTACTTGAAGAACCTCACTTGCCTTGATCATTTGGTATATCACAAGAGGATATCCCTCAGGTTCAAAGCTATGAAATATTTCTTAACGGAGGATGGTCTCAGGTGGAGGAACCTTGCTGGGGTGATCCTCAGGTGTGTAAATAAGGAAGAAGCTAACAAGTTAATGGCTGACCTTCATTCAAGTTATTGTGGAGGACATTTTGCAGCTCGCACTATTGCCCATATGATTTTAAGGGAAAGATATTATAGGCCCTCTATTTTCTCCAACACACATCGATATGTCAGATCATGTCAACCATGTCAATTCTTTATCGAAAAACAATGCCTCCCTGGCCTTCCCCTTAAGCCAGACATCATAGAAGTACTCTTTCAACAATGGGGATTGGATTTTATTGGTGAGTTCAAGATCAACTCTAGTAATGGTTATTTATGGGTTTTTACCACCACTAACTACTTCACCAGGTGGGTAGAATCTATCCCAACAAAGAAAGAAACAAAAGAGGTTGTGACGAAGTTCCTTGAGGAAACGATTATCACTAGATTCGGTGTTCCTACCAAAATAACCATGGATAACGCCAAAGATTTTAGCTCAATTATGCTCAATGAGTTCTATTTTAAGTATGGGATCGTTTTATCACACTCCTCAAATTATTATCCTCAAGGAAATGGATTACCAGAGTCCAACAACAAAAACATCATGAATATTTTAAAGAAAATCGTTTGGGAAAATAAGAAAATTTGGGATAGCAAGATTAAGTATTCCTTGTGGGCAGACATCACAACTACTAAAACCTCCACTGAGAAAATCCCTTTTGAGTTAGTCTATAGGTTAGAAGAACACTTACACATAAACCTCCATATTCCACCATTGCAAATACCCCAACAATTTTCCACAGATAAAGAAACATTGCAAGGGAGAATTGATCAACTCATGGAATTAGATAAAACTCAAAGAATGGCCTTTGATCAAATGGTGAAGAACCAAGAAAAGGTGAAAAGGACTTTTAATCGTAGGGAAAGGAAAAGATATTTCAAGAAAGGGGACTAGGTCTTAATGTGGGACAAGAGGAGAGAAAAGCCTGGAATGCATCAAAAGTTTGATAGTCTTTGCTTGAGGACCTACAAAATAGTTTGGGCTAGATTATTTTTATTTGTCTACGACAGAAGGGAGAAGGATGCCACTGTTGGTGAATGGATCCCTCCTCAAACATTATTTCGAAGGTGGAACTTGACATTTTCAGGGCCCAGGCCCTAGGAAAGTAGGTATGTCATCTTGCTTTCCTTTCATTTTCTTATTGGTTGCTCATGATAGTTTATATGTATTTCATATTTCATTTTTCTCTACTTGGTTATTGATTTCATGCTTAGTTTAGAAATTTTTGAAAAAATGCTAAAATTTTATTTTCTAGATTAGTTTCATTTTTGGTTTTGGTTTCAGTGTAGGCACAGGTCCACCAAGAGATGTTGCAGTTCTCATGCACTCTATGATGAATACACGTCCCAAAGCATGAGCTATATGTTATCCACATTTTGTGGAATAACTAAGGAGATGATGTCTCGAGGCCCTCATAGTGTAGACATGGAATACCGAGAAACAATTTGACAAGCAATGTCCACTTGCACAAATAGAGACCCACCTCACCACCACAGATCCAGGGTCATCACGACGGTATCCACCACATCAACTGGCTTTCAGAAGACATTGGTTCTTTCTCCACGAGGTACAATCTAGGTATTATGGTGAGTGTCATTTCAATATTTGAGGCATTTGAGTTTGTTTCATATATTACTTCTTTTGATTATGTGACGATTTGTTGGACATTATTCTATTTTCCCTATTTCACTTTGGTGGTTGACATTGCGCCCTAGTAAGTGGATCACCCTTAGGAATAGGTATACTACTAGGAGGTCCTTTTGACAAGTCATCGTGCCATTCCTGAACATACTTGTCACTTTCTACATTTCATCCCCTCATCTCCTTACCTTCTAGGATTTTGGGGTGTTTTGACCCAAGAAGGGGTT
>ML856977.1:8735-27298 GCA_009831015.1 Picea engelmannii | reverse complement strand
TTGAATATGAAAAGCACTTTCTCTTAAAATGACCAGCTTCCACCCACATTAAATGACACTTTCAAAATACTTGTCATAATACCAACTTGCCTAACCTTTTTACTCATCAAACTTATAGTGATTTAGGAATGCTTATCCTAAATATTTTTGAGCACATAAATAAAAATTTAAAGAAAACCAAGTAATTCCTTAAATGTCTTAATGTACTATAAGCCAAATTTGGTTTCAATGAAGAGATTTGCGGTTTTCAGCCCCCGGGGGCCCGTGGTCCGCCTACTGTGGTCACGAGACTCCCTATTATGTATCTCCTTTTGACCGTTGTCTCCGTACTCCCCTCGACATGACCTCAGGTCTGATCCCACTCCTTAAACAATCTCGCACCCTCTCCCCGGTAACTCTCCTCTTGCCTCTTCTACCGGCGCAGTAGCCAGGGGTGCTCTGATCTACCTGAGACCAGTCTAACTCTGAAGTCGTGGTTGACCTATCACCAAGGAAGGGTTACTCAAATGGCCACCTACGACGACAAAGTTGACTACTCTCCAGACCCAGGAGAACTTCCCCCCTGGATGGGGACAGCTGGCAGCCCACCATTTTCTGCCCTACAACAACTGTCCACGTCGACCCAACTGAGCTCCCCACCGCTTTATGCACCCCCTCCGGTCTCACAGAACGACTTCATTTCGCATATTTCAGGAATAACAGACTCCTCTCCCTTACATTTCTCAGGCTCCCCCCCTGGCACGCATGCGAACACTGGGGCAGATTTCTCCCGACCTCGACACCCCTCCTCACTTTAGCTTTCGATGCTTCTTCCCCCCACTACAACGTTCTTCCCTCTCCTTTTCTCGTAGCTCCCCTCTCCCCTGCTCACAACGTTTTCTTCTCTTCGCCTCCCATTGCTGATGTCTCCTGGACTTTCCCGGACCCCATAGTAAACTCCTTCCCCTCTCAGGGCTTGGGAGATCTTGGGGTTCACCCAGATACACTCCCAGACTCGCTCTTCGAAGAAGAAGGTGAAAGGGCCCTTCAAGCTCAAGAGTATAGTCAGGATTTCTCCATTGATTGCTACTTCCCTCTTGAGGGACAAGACTACCATCTGGGTCATGAACCCCCGACTTTGGAGCAAGGGTTTGTTGCAGAAAATCTCCAACCTCACAACCTTAATAGCTGGGACCTCAGCCACAACGGAGTACCAGGCTCCCACCCGCCCTTCGACTCAGATTCGAATACACAAGGAACCTCAGGGCAAAGGAGGAGAAAGTGTAACAAGTGCCTAGGGTCTTCTAAAGAAGACCCAAATTTCATCTTGGGAAATGACCTTTCGATGGAAAGAGTCTCGGTAATGGAAGACAAAACCCTGGTGGGAAAAGATTATGGCCGGAAGTTCAACGAAAAATCCCTACGAGACTGGGCTGCCAAAAATTGGGGAGTAAACTCCACAAACTCACCCAATATCTTCTGACTCTCTAGAGGTTGGTTCATGATCATCTTCGTGAATCCCACGCAAGTCATGGATGCACTCCAAACTAGCTATAAAATTAACTCCTCCCCAATTCTAATGAAACTCTGGAACCCTACTTTCGACGCGAGCAACGAGCGTCTGGACTCCATTCTGATTTGGGTCCGCCTCTGTAATGTCCCCAAGGCTGAGCCCTATTGTAAATCTTGTTTATGAAATGAATTGTAAATATGTTTTATAGGCTGGTGAGCCGAGTTTATATAAGCTAGTGGGCTTATGTGATTGTTAGGCTAGAGAGCCTAAGTGTTGAAGGCCAAGAGCCTGATTTTGTACCTGTATTTATGCGGAATAGTAATAAAATATAAACACCACTGCATGCAGACCGGCCACGATGAATGAGTGATGGGGGACTAAGCTTCCACGAAGTGGGAAAGGGATTAGGGGCTGGAAGGTCGGAAAAGGGGCTAAGTGTTGAGCTTAAGGGCTTAAGTCCTTGGGAATAATATTTTAATATTATTCCAAAAGACATGTGAATAATATGTTTTATCCTAAGTTCTTTTGGAAGGACAAACAACTTCTGAATGGAAGGAACGCATGCTGAAGGAATGCATGAAGTTGCATGGGTGACAAGTGTCAACCCAGGTGCATGCAAATAAAATGGCTGAGATGAGCCATGTTGGGCATTCCTCCACCATTCGACCCTCGACTACCTGAGCGTGAACCCGTCTGACCTCTGCAAGAGACCTCGTGCAATTCTGAAACCGTGGGAAAAGTCTGTGTTGATTTTGGGGATAGCCTGTGTTGATTTCTAGAAAGCTGAGACATCCTCTATCTGAACAGATTGAGCATGTGTGTGGAATCTGTGTCCCCAATACATAACCACAAGACTATCCTGTCACTGTTGAGCCTATTTGGATAGCCTGTGTCTGATTTCCCCGTTGGTTGTTGTGGCCACGCAATGCTAGACTGCGTACGTCTTGTTGGCCAATTTGTGCAACACTCTCTCTAGGTGAGAGAGGTGGTTGAAGTTGTAAGAACAGGTTGCTTAGCCTGTGAGCGACTCTCTCCAGGTGAGAGAGTGCGTAGAGGAAGGAGAGAACTCCTGGAAGGAACCCTGTAGCTGCCACAGAAATCGAAGACTTCTGGTCCGGTCTATTGCTAAAACCCAAGGTAAGGGAGGTTAGCAGTCAAAGGACTATCTAGGTGACAGAGAAGGCGTATACTCCTGGGGTGGAATAGGCATGTGGGGAAGGAGAGTCTGTGGACAGTGAGTATGAGTGGGTCCTGGGAGAGAATTCCTCCCTTGTGACTGTGTGTTTTCCTTGTAACCTCAGCCTAGCCTAGGATTCCTTGCCTTGGGGTGGAGCTTAGTCCCAGCTCAGGGGTGACCCACTGCTGAGCTTGATGAGCAGTGTGGTATAAGGCTGGGAGGTTCGTGGAAGGCTTGCACCTGGCTGGTGGAACTACCACTATTTCAAAGATAAGTACCAGATGATGTTTTAATTATGTTTCTGCATGTCTGTGTATTTATAATTATCATGTATTCTTCTGTGCATATGAATTAATGCTAATGCCATGTTTTAAAATTATGTTAGCAGTAATTCTTAGGCTTACTCTGAGTTTTAAATATGTTCCATTGCTTAAATGCATGTTGTTTATATAATTAAGTGTGAGTATTATTATTCCGCGAAGTAGCGCCTACCCGGTTGGGAAAGGGGGCGTTACAGTATGGTAATAGAGTGTTACAACTTCAAATGAAAAGATTTGTTACAGTATGGTATCAGAGCGTAACATCTCTAGGTGAAAGGGTGTTACAGTATGGTATCAGAGCCAAGGTTTCGACGCTGAGCCTAGATGGGCCAGTTGAGTGGTCTTTGGACCGAGGGTTTGAGAAGAAATTGTGTCTGGAGGACCAATTTCGGACCTTTGAATGCTTCTGAATGTCAAGGAGTTACTTGACCATGTTACCAAGCTCAAGAGGTGTAGTGGTGTTATGAAACCGCAGTCGATGTGGTATCTGGCCACAGGGAGAGAGGACTCCACACAAGAAGTGTTGGAGCTGTAGGATCTATTCGGGGAAAAGGAGAACCCTCATGACCGTCAGATCTGGAAAACGTGCGCAAGGTTTAAAAACCATTTGGAGTTGCACAGGAACGTGGAAATCGTGATACACGAAACCCCAAATTCGTCGGGATCGTCCATCAGGGGAAACACGTGGCTGTTGGAAGGCGTTTCGATGCCTGGGAAACCAAAAGCGAAGAACCTTGTTTTTGCAAGTCGCGAAATAGCGAAAAATGAAATTCGGAAACGATCTACACCATAGATCGTAAGATAGGAACTTGACCATTGGATCAAGTGGAGGTGCAGACAGTAACTTCAGGATTTCGGCAAACAGAAGTTCGAGAGGTGTGGATGCACGAACTCCCGATGCCCGAAACCCCAAAGTGCCGAAAGGATCTACGTCATAGATTTGAGAAAGGTCTAATCGTTAGATTTCACTTGGAATGGACGTGAACACATGGGTGTGTACCACGTGCCAGTAGATCGAAAAGAAAAGCGAGAGTGGTGGGACCTGATGACGTCGTTGAAGGTGACGTGGACCCTCCTGAGGGTGCCACTCGCCACTGTAGATATGGAGACAGTTGTGCTATGTGGACCCGGAGGGTAACATAAATCGGGATTTTGGGATTCTCAAAGGAGGAGCACGAGGGCTCAACACTCCAACTCGCGAAGTCACAAGTTGCGAGAGGTGATAGCACTTAGCCCTAGCCTACGGTTATATGTAGCAGGCACTAGTGAGGAGGGAGCCATACTCGTATCGCATCTCAGTTATCGACATTTGGAGGAAGAAGAGTTGAGGGTCTTCGACTTGCGAACTCGCGATATTGCAAAGTTGTGAAAGGTGTCTTTGGTTACGAGGGTAGAGAGAAAGAGGAAGTTATCACTCGAAAACCCGAAGTGCCGAAGTCCTGAAATTTTTGAAGACAAAAGAACTGTCGAGGATTTAACTATTGGATCTTCGTGGACCGAGACCCCAAAGCTCCGAAGTCCTGAAAATTTGCAGAGCCAAATAGAGCTCAAAAAGAAACTAATGGAATCGAAACGTTTTACTTGTTCATGTTGGTTTATGAGTGGTGTAAGTTTCTTGAAGGTTTAAGGGCCTAACAAACTTCGGTTGATTGCACATTGTGTGTGCAAAGTTCAATGAGTGTCAAGACAACCGTGAATCTATGCTGAGTATAGAAATGGAAGAGGTGTGGATTGCCTCCATTTCAGAGAGCGAAAGAGAAGGAAGGGATGTCAACCTGGGAGTCGAAGGATCGAACTCCAATGGGCACGGAAGAGAATTGGATAAGGACGGACATATGATGAAACTCATTGAAAKATTGCAGAAAGATGCCCAGGCTCGYCGAGCTGATAGWCGAAAGCTCATGAGGGTCAGGGATCAGCAGGGAGAATTCAACTTAAAAGTGTTGAAGAACYTGGAAAGAATACAAAGGAAGTTGGAGAAGAGGAGTGACYCAASCAAGACAGAGAGTCGCAGGACCCCTGAGAGGAAAAGAAKATCAAGAAGTGTCAGAACCCCTTAGATAAGAAGGAGATCGATGAGTGGTAGCAGRCATCATCRTCGCTCCCCAAAGCATTCCAGTAGGGAGGCACATAGTAGTTCAAGCCCGTCCCCTACTAGAAAACACCGAATATCTGGAAGGGATGAATTGAAAGGAGAGATGAACAAGATCAAGCCTCCAACGTTCGATGGAGAACATAGGAAGGAGGAAGATGCCGAAACATGGTTGCTAGGCATGGGAAAATATTTCCAACTGCAAAATTATTCCCCTCATGCAGAAGGAAGAATTGTGATGTATCAATTGAAGGGAAAAGCATCCATGTGGTGGGATCAGTTTGTGTAGGTGCAACACATCAGAGAGAAAGATATCACTTGGAAGGAGTTCAAGAGGTATTTCGAGAAGAAATACCTGACTAAAAGATACTATGACATAAATATGAAGGAGTTCTTCAAACTCAAGTTGGGAAACATGACCATCGATGAATATGAACGAAGGTATTTGGAACTACTGAAATATGTTTCGTTCATTAAAGATGAGGCTGTCAAGATTCAGAGATATCTGAGTGGACTGCCACCTTCTATTGGTGACAAGATTCAGTATGATGATCCTAAGACTATGGAAGAAACAATAAGAAGGGAAAAATGCTTATATGAAAAGCAAATAGAAAGGCCTACTTTTCAGAAGGCTTGGGATGATCAAAAGAAGTTCAGGAAAGAGCAGAGGAAGAAGGGAAACAAGCCTCCCTTTTTCAGAAACAGTCCTTAGGGACAGCCATCTTTTAGAGAGCCCAGGAAGGCTGAAGTGGGTGAGCAAATGCCCAGACTGCCACCTATGGAGTGTTGGGGTTGTAAAGGGAACCATAGGTATAGAGACTGCCCCCACAGAAAAGATAAAGCGAGAACCATCCACAATGTTCAACAAGCTGAAACAGTGGAGGATATGGGCAGCAGGATGCCAAGGATCTACGCAGCCCTAGACAAAAAGCAAGCAGAATTTCAATCACACATGATTGAAGTGGAAGGTATGATAAAAAACCGACCACTTATTATTTTAATTGATTCCGGGCCTAGCCATAGTTATGTAGATCCTAGGGTGGTGGAAAGTTTTCATTTATCAAGAAGCAAACATGAAAGGTCTTGGTTAGTGCAGTTGGCTACATGAACCAAGAGGAAGGTCACTGAATTGGTTAAATCTTGTTCGATAGACATGAATGGATTGAGCACGAAGTCTGAATTGAATGTTCTGCCTTTAGGCTCTTATGCCTGCTTAATTGGGATGGACTGGTTGGACCAACATCATGCCCTCCTGGACTGTCATAACAAGAGGTTTACATGGCTGGATGAGGAGGGAAATCAGAAAATAGTCCAAGGAATTCCCAGAGCTGTGGCTGTTAGAGAAATCTCAGCCATGCAACTGAAGAAGTGTTACAGGAAAGGTTGTCAATTATTTGCAGCCCATGTGGAGGAAGCATCCAGAGATGAAGTCTAAAGAATTGGAGACCATGAGGTACTCACAGAGTTCAAGGACGTATTTCAGGAGGTACCTAGACTACCTCCGAAGAGAGACATCAATTTTTCTATAAATTTGATGCCTGGAGCAGCTCCGGTGTCGAAAGCTCCTTATAGAATGGGTACGCCAAAGATGAAAGAGTTGCAATTGCAGCTCGAAGAGCCTCTAAAGAAGGGGTACATTCACCCCAGTGTGTCACCTTGGGGTGCCCCAGTCCTGTTCGTGAAGAAGAAGGATGGGACGTTGAGGTTGTGCATTGATTTCCGATAGTTGAACAAGGTAACTGTCAAGAACAAGTATCCTCTGCCGAGGATCGATGATCTTTTCAATTAGTTGAAGGGTGCGAAAATATTTTCGAAGATAGATCTCTGATCAGGATATCACCAGGTAAGAATAAAGGATGAGGATATCAGTAAGACCGCCTTTAGAACAAGGTACGGTCATTACGAGTTCACAGTGGTGTCGTTTGAACTGTCAAACACACCTGTTGTTTTTATGTGCTTGATGAATGGTGTATTCAGGAACTATTTAGACAAGTTTGTCATAGTCTTCCTGGATGACATCTTGGTGTATTCCAAGTTAGAGGAAGAGCATGAACAACACCTGAGGATGGTGCTGCAAGTGTTGAGAGAACACCAGTTGTATGCCAAGTTGAGCAAATGCTCATTTTATCAAAGACAAATCCATTACTTGGGACATATTATTTTAGAAGAAGGGATCATTGTGGATCCTGATAAGGTTGAGGCCATCCAAGAATGGTCAACACCAAGGAATGTGACAGAAGTTAGATCCTTTATGGGTCTTGCGGGCTATTATAGAAGGTTTATCGCAGGGTTCTCAAAGATAGATCACCCTATCACTTCCTTGCAAAGGAAGGAGAAAAAGTTTCGGTGGACTGAAGAGTGTGAAGAGAGTTTCTAGCGATTGAAGCAGCTATTAACCAGTGCTCCAATCCTGAGAATTGAAAATCCAAATATGGATTTCGTGGTGTGCACAGATGAGTGTAAGGAAGGGTTGGGAGGATTTCTCAGCCAAGATGGATTTGTAATCTGTTATGAGTCCAGAAAATTGAAAGAGCATGAAAAGAATTATGCCACTCACGATTTGGAACTGGCAGCAATCGTCCACGCTCTGAGGAAATGGAGACATTACCTCATGGGAAGAAGATTTGAATTGAGAATAGACCACCACGGTCTGAAATATTTGTTTGAGCAGCCAACCTTAAATGCTAGACAAAGCAGGTGGTCGGAGTTTCTGTGTGAATACGACTTTCATATCAAGCATATCAAAGGGAAAGAAAACAAGGTGGTTGATGCACTCAGCAGAAAGGTGCATAAATTGCATGCTACAACCATAAATATGTACAAGACGGATATTAAGGATAGAATTTTGGAAGCTGGAAGTGTCGATTTGCAGTACAGAGACTTGGTAGTAAAGCTACAGCAGTGTGAGAGACCACAGAAAGAGGAAAGCTACACCTTGGGAGCTAATGGAATACTTCTGTACAAAAATAGAGTGTGTGTACCCAATGACTAGGATTTGAGACTTGCGATTCTAAAAGAAATGCATAAAGTGACTTATGCTGGACATCCAGGATATCAGAAGACTGTGGCAGTAGCCAAGAGCCATTATTTTTGGCCGGGTATGAAGAGAGAGATCGCTGAATACATCGCCAGATGTATGGAGTGCCAGAAATTTAAGGCTGAACATAGGCATCCAGCAGGGTTGCTGCATCCTTTACCCATTCCTTAGTAGAAGTGGGAAGTGGTGACGATGGATTTTATTACAGGATTGCCCAGAATGAGCAAGCAGCATGATTCGATCATGGTGGTGGTGGACAAGCTTACAAAAGCTGCCCATTTTATTCCACTAAAAACCACTCACAAGGTAGCAAATGTTGTTGGTATCTTCTTAAAAGAAGTGGCACGCTTGCACGGAATTCCTAAGACGATTTTGTTTGACAGGAACCCGAAATTCACCTCGAATTTCTGGAAAGGATTGTTCAAAGGATTCAGAACAAATCTGAATTTTAGTACAACATATCATCCCGAGTCTGATGGATAGACAGAGAGGGTGAACAAAGTCATAGAGGACATGCTAATAATGTACATGATGGACAAACTATCAAGATGGGAAGACTACCTACATTTGGTAGAATTCGCCTACAATAATGGGTATCATGCATCGCTGAAGATGAGCCCATTTGAAGCACTTTATGGAAGAAAGTGCAACACTCCAGTGAGCTAGGATAATCCAGTTGACAGAGCAGTAGTTGGGCCAGAGTTGCTCAAAGAGATCTAAAACCAAATGATAAGAATTAAACAGAATTTGAAAGCTGCCCAGGACAGGCAGAAAAGTTATGCTGATAAGAACAGAACCCACAGAGAATTCAAAGTGGGTGATCATGTTTTCCTAAAAGTGAAAACTAATAGGAGTTCCTTGAAGCTAGGAAGTTGCGGCAAGTTGGCAGCAAGATACTGTGGGCCTTTTGAAATCCTGGAAAGGATTGGGCTAGTTGCATACATGCTTGCATTACCTGCATCTATGACTATACACAATGTGTTTCATGTTTCGCTTCTTAAGAAATATATACCTGATGCTAATCATGTTATCTATTGGAATGTGATTCAGGTGGAACCAGAAGGTGTCCTGCAAGTGCATCTTGTACGCATATTGGATAGGAAAATCAAATAGCTCCAGAATCAAGTCATAGAGATTGTAAAGGTCCAGTGGACCTGGTATGGTCCTGAGGACGCGACATGGGAGCATGAAGATGATATGTGGGCAGAGTACCCACATCTTTTTGAAATTTTTGAAAAGCTTGCAGATGCAGTGTAAAGTTGCACTGAGGACAGTGCAGAAATAAGGGGAGGGGGATTGTAATGTCCCCAAGGCCGAGCCCTATTGTAAATCTTGTTTATGAAATGAATTGTAAATATGTTTTATAGGATGGTGAGCCGAGTTTATATAAGCTAGTGGGCTTATGTGATTGTTAGGCCAGAGAGCCTAAGTGTTGAAGGCCAAGAGCCTGATTTTGTACATGTATTTATGCGGAATGGTAATAAAATATAAACACTGCCACGTGCAGACCGGCCATGATGAATGAGTGATGGGGGACTAAGCTTCCATAGAGTGGGCAAGGGATTAGGGGCTGGAAGGTGGGAAAAGGGGCTAAGTGTTGAGCATAGGGGCCTAAGTCCTTGGGAATAATATTTTAATATTATTCCAAAAGACATGTGAATAATATGTTTTATCCTAAGTTCTTTTGGAAGGACAAACAACTTCTGAATGGAAGGAACGCATGCTGAAGGAATGCATGAAGCTGCATGGGTGACAAGTGTCAACCCAGGTGCATGCAAATAAAATGGCTGAGATGAGCCGTGTTGGGCGTTCCTCCACCATTCGACCCTCGACTGCCTGAGCGTGAACCCGTCTGACCTCTGCAAGAGACCTCGTGCAATTCTGAAACCGTGGGAAAAGTCTGTGTTGATTTTGGGGATAGCCTGTGTTGATTTCTAGAAAGCCGAGACATCCTCTATCTGAACAGATTGAGCATGTGTGTGGAATTTGTGTCCCCAAGACATAACCACAAGACTATCATGTCACTGTTGAGCCTATTTGGATAGCTTGTGTCTTATTTCCCCGTTGGTTGTTGTGGACACGCAATGCTAGACTGCGTACGTCTTGTTGGCCAATTTGTGCAACACTCTCTCTAGGTGAGAGAGGTGGTTGAAGTTGGAAGAACAGGTTGCTTGGCCTGTGAGAAACTCTCTCCAGGTGAGAGAGTGCGTAGAGGAAGGAGAGAACTCCTGGAAGGAACCCTGTAGCCGCCACAGAACTCGAAGACTTCTGGTTCGGTCTATTGCTGAAAGCCAAGGTAAGGGAGGTTAGCAGTCGAAGGACTATCTAGGTGACAGAGAAGGCGTATACTCCTGGGGTGGAATAGGCATGTGGGGAAGGAGAGTCTGTGGACAGTGAGTATGAGTGGTTCCTAGGAGAGAATTCCTCCCTTGTGACTGTGTGTTTTCCCTGTAACCTCAGCCTAGCCTAGGATTCCTTGCCTTGGGGTGGATATGTCCCAGCTCGAGGGTGACCCACTGCTGAGCTTGATGAGCAGTGTGGTCTAAGGCTGGGAGGTTCGTGGAAGGCCTGCACCTGGTTGGTGGAACTACCACTGTTTCAAAGATAAGTACCAGATGATGTTTTAATTATGTTTCTGCATGTCTGTGTATTTATAATTATCATGGATTCTACTGTGCATATGAATTAATGCTAATGCCATGTTTTAAAATTATGTTAGCAGTAATTCTTAGGCTTACTCTGAGTTTTAAATATGTTCCATTGCTTAAATGCATGTTGTTTATATAATTAAGTGTGAGTATTGCTATTCCACGAAGTAGCGCCTGCTCGGTCGAGAAAGGGGGCGTTACAGTATGGTATCAGAGCGTTACAGCTTCAACTGAAAAGAGTTGTTACAGTATGGTATCAGAGCGTAACATCTCCAGGTGAAAGGGTGTTACAGCCTCCCAGGCCTGCCCCCTCACCTCTGGTCTAAAATATGCTTCAAAGAACTTAGAAATTTCCTAGGGGAATACATAACTGCAAACATGGAGTTTCTTACTTCAGGTGAAATGGCAGTTGCTCGAATTCTGGTCTCCCTCAACATCAGGGAAGGGTTAAGAGAATTTATCAACCTCACAGATATGGGACGCATAAGAGTCCAAATCTTGGATTATGAAGGCGTGCCATTCCGTTGCAAACGCTTCCACGATTACGGCCAAGTGGTTAAAGACTATCCAAAACCCTTCAGAAGACATCCCAGACACACTTCTCATGAAGCCAGGAGCTAAGGCCGAGAACACCATGATGTAGCAAGGGGCCTCTCCTCCTCCTTAGTGGCAAATTCTACGGGGACTCCCTCCCCCACTCCGAAAACATTCCAGGATCCCCCGACAGCTGATCAAATGGAGCCGACGGAAAACTCTCTAGCACTCATTCCTTCTACGGGCGAAGAGGCACGCTCCGACCATAGCTTGGAGACAACTCCTCAACATTTGATCAACGATTTTATAGGTATGCACCTCTATTTTCCCCACCCTATAACTTGTTTTCTAAATACTTTCAATCTTTTACTAAACAATCACTTCCCCCCTGGCACATTCTCAGTCCCCCTTTCTCCCCTTCTTTCCTCCGCCTCCCTTCCCTCTCCCCCACTAGTCAAAGACTCCCCCCCGATCGCCTCCCCCCTTCTTCCTCAAACTCCTGGTCCACAGAGGAACCATCTTCTGATGGGTCTGAGAAATCCACCATACTTTATCACCTCGGCAATAGATATGTCACCATCCCTACCATGGATCACAAAGGACTTGCTCCTACTCCGGACCCCCTGAAACTAAAAAAAGGAAGAGGAATTCCTTCACACCTCTCCATAGCACAATCCCTTGCACTGCTGGACATGGCCTCAGGGCGACAAAAATCCCTCCTCAGGGCCCTTAGAGAAAAAAAATCCCCTGCCGTGGCTCCCCCATGAAGCTCCTCTCCTTCAATTGTCTGGGTTTAACGAGCCCCTCCAAAAAATCCACTCTAAAAAGGTTAGTGACTTTGCACCAACCAGAAGTTATTTTTCTCCAAGAAACACTTGCAGATGAATGCACAGCCACACAAGCTCTCACAAGCCTCTTCCCAGGCTGGGATTTCCTAGGATTGGACGCCCATGACAGATTGGGAGGCATGGTCATTGGTTGGCTCTCCCGAAGGATAAAGCCCCTAAACTCATGGGCCTTCGATTCCTGTTTGGGACTTGAGGTTCTAGTCGAAGGACTGGGGTTGACACTCAATTTACTAAATATATATGGGACACATATAGACATGACTCACTTCTAGAACTCTCTATTCAAAAAAGAACTAATGAGGTCAAAAAATCTAATTATCGGTGGAGACCTTAACTTCTCCCTTGGTGAAGTGGAAAGTTGGGGCCCCTCGGCTCACCCAGATCCACAAACAACTTTCTTTAGCCACTTGCTGGCTACAAATGGCTTCATCAACATTGCACCAATCAAACGACTCCCCACCTGGAGAAACTTAAGAACTGGGGAAGCACATATGGCAAAAAGATTAGACAGGTTTCTAATTACTGAAACACTTTCTTTACTTCCTCTACAAATTAGACAATGGATAGGAAGTGGGGGAGACTCAGATCATTCCCATGTCTGGTTAAACCTTGAAGAAGGACCTAAAAATTCAGCTGCCCCTTTCAAATTCAACTCCAACTGGCTTAAAGAAGACAACTTCCGAAAACTGGTGAAAGAAAATTGGACTCCCATCCAAGATTCGAGGGAAACACCGGCAACCATACAATTCATGGAGAACTTAAAATTAATTAAGAGCCTGGTCATTCCCTGGGAAAAAACTAAATAGATAGAATATGAGAGAGAACTCAAAATAACTGAGGACCAGCTGGAGGAAATTTACCAAAAAACTGAAGATGGTTTCTCTTCGGACGCTTCACGAGAGTCACTCAAAAATATTGAAGCAAAACGAAAGAAACTACTGAAAGAAGCAACCTGGAGACTTAAGAGCAGGGAAATATGGCTTGAAAATGGGGATGCAAACACAAAATTTTTCCATGCCTATGCAAAAGGTCGGAAAGCGAAAAATACAATCTGGAGCTTAAAGGATCAGGAGGAAAAACCAGTCACTTCCTTTGAAGGGCTTGCAAACTTGGGGAAAAACAAATTCCAGACTCTATTCAAAGACGACCAAAGGGACAACTTAGACGAAATCATCAAAATGGCCCTATACTTCCCCAACTACGTGGATGAGGAGGAAAATCGAATTCTCTTTGCAGAAGTCACCGAAGTCGAACTCAAAGACACTATGCAAAGATTTCAAAAAGATAAAAGCCTGGGTCCAGACGGTTGGGAAATTGAATTCTACCTGGGCTTCTTCGATCTGATTGGAGGGGATATTCTAAAAGTCATAGAGGAATCCAGATTAAATGGTAGAATTCACAGACCACTCAACACCACCTTCATAGATCTTATCCCAAAGGTAAATGATCCTCTCTCCTTTGATGATTTCCGACCCATCTCTCTCTCTACAACTGCGTTTACAAAATTATTGCAAAGATTATTTCCTGAAGGCTGAATCTGATACTCTCCTCATCCATCTCGAAAGAAAAATTTGGCTTCTTAGAAGGAAGACAAATTCACGAAGCAATTGGGGTAGCTCAAGAAGGACTACATAGTTTGAAAACCAAAAAAGAAAAGGGCACCATTTTAATGATAGACCTCTCCAAGGCTTTTGACAGAGTAAATTGGTCCTACATTAGGCTCCTACTCACCCATCTTGGATTTGAGGTCCCCTTCATCAAATGGTTAATGGCCTGCATCTGCTCGGTCTCCTTCATAGTACTCATAAATGTAGTAGCCTCCCCTTTCTTCACCTCCGAAAAAAGACTTCGCCAAGGCTGCCGCCTCTCCCCCCTACTCTTTCTTATAGTGATTGAGGGACTAAGGAAGGCTATAATAAATGCATTCAGATCAGGTGTTTTCCACGAAATACATATTTCCAAAAGTCTAAGACTCACTCATTTACTATTTGTGGATGACATCCTCATTTTCTATAATGGTCAAAGGCGGGATGCAGAAGTACTTTCAAATATCCTCTCCCTCTTCCGGTCAACAACTGGAATGCAAATAAATATTCAAAAATCCACCCTCTCCTTCTCTGAATTGGAAAGAGAGAAGGAAATTTTCTACCAAAGGCTCTTTCCCTTCACTCTCCTAGACTTCTCAGAAGGTCTAAAATATCTTGGTTTTCACCTAAAACCAAATAATTACCTCAAAAAATACTGGAAATGGCTACTCACAAAACTGGAGAAAAGACTATCTGGATGGAGCTTCAGATGGCTCTCAAGGGCAGGAAGACTCACACTAACCAAAGCAGTACTAGAGGTTATCCCTGTCCACTGGATTTTGATGTCCTGGATACCGAAAGGAACTCTGGAAAATATTAGAAAAATTTGCTCTCGTTTCATTTGGTCAGGCACTGGAGACAAAACCATACAGTCGTGGGCAAAATGGGATCTTTTAGCTAAGGCCAAAATCCCTGGGAGGATGGGGGCTCAATTTTTTTTTTTTGTTCTCCAAAGCTCTGGAAGCAAAAACAGGTTGGCACCTCATCACAAAAAACAACCTCTAGTCCTTATTTATCTTTCAAAAATACATATCCCCAGGGACAGTGGAAGACTAGATCAGATCCCCAAACAAGTCACATACTACAGGCTCCATTTTCTAGAAAGCTCTTATTTCCTTCTTTCCAGTCATTGGTGAAGGAATTGATTGGAGAGTAGGTGGAGGGAATCTACTCCGCATTGGAGTAGATCCTTGGCCTGGAAGTGATACCTCTCACATTCTCCCTCCGGATTTAATCAACCTCCTCCACAGGCAGAATATTTTCCTACTCTCCCATCTGGCTGACCCAAACACAACAACACTTTGGCATCAGGGTTGGAAAAGAGCAGCTGATTTAGGGCTATCTGGAGCTTCTGCAACACTCTACAAAAACTATATTGAATCCCTAAAAGTCAAACACATTAGACTCCTTGATAGGAAGTATGAATTGGTCTGGAAAAAGGACCCTTCAGGAGCTTACACCCCAAAACTGGTCTATATCGCTCTAAACCTGGACTTCTATCAACAACACCAATCCTGGTGGTGGAAAGGAATTTGGAAGCTAAAATGCCCTCAAAAAGAAAAACTCTTTCTTTGGGCAGCCCTAAATGGGAAATTCCCTACTTGGGAAATTCTACAAAAACGACAGTTCGAAGTGCCTGGTAGATGTTCCCTCTGCCACTCTGAAAATGAAACAACTTACCATCTGTTTATCACATGCCCTTTTTCCCAAAGAGTATGGATGGAAGTCTCAGCTGGCATTAGAAAACCTTGCTCTTAGGGAGGAACAAGTCTGGAACAAGCCTGGAAATAATGGTCTCACGACCCAAGATACAGAGAACTAAAGTCTCTCCCCCCCATATTAATTTGGGGCATTTGGTTGGCCTGAAACACAACTCTTTTCCTCGACAAAATTTTCATCCCTGATAAAACAGTTGCACAAAGCCTCTCAATTCTCTCACATTTCCTGCAAACAAAAAAAGGCCCAAGCATACAACCATACCATCCAGAACAAATAGACAAATCAAAGCCATGGGCTTACTTTTATGGGGCTTCACAGAACCAACTTTGTGGGGGTGGTTTCGTACTTCATCTATCAAAAACTCTCTCATTTCACACAAAACTGGGGCTGGGACATGGTACAAACAACTATGCAGAGCTATTGATTATAAAACTTCTACTTATCTTTGCAAAAGAAAAAGATCCACGACATATCCAGATCTTTGGGGACTCAATGATTATAGTAAATTGGGCAAGAAAACTCCAACAATGTCATAACATTTTCCTCCTCCCTATTCTGGAGGACACCCTTCGCCTAATAGAAAATTTTGACACCGTGACTATCTCCCATGTCTACAGGAACAAGAACATGGTAGCAGATGCACTCTCAAAAGCATGGCTCTCCCTTGCTTTGGGACAATGGGACATCACATAGCACAACGATGGAAACTCACAAGCTTTTTACCACCGGCCTTTCATAGACACAACAGTTCAACAACAGGATCCACAGCAGGACCAACAACAACAATAAATTTCTTTTTGGATACAAACAATAGTAGAATTTTTTTTGGATGAAATATACAAAGACCACGGAGCATTAGTAAAATGAAATCATACCACTTCTCAACAGATTTCTACTTTGCAAACTACTCCAGTTCAGTTTCACAGACCACTGGATGCAAATTTTGTAACTGTAACTGATATTTTTTGGAACTCTCTACATGGTAGAAAGTCAGGGACTTTCTAAAAACTCTTCTACTCTCCTATGATACATATACTACACCCATGAGGTGTTGTTCTCCTTGAAGCACCTACAGAATGTAATTTTGTCTCTTCGGATGAATAAAATTATGTTTTTTTCCATGGAAAAAAAAAACCAAATTTGGTTTCAATAAACATTAACCACCATCATCACCATAATCAATTTAATGATTACTTGTATACAATACTAATGTTAATATTAGTCAAATCTCTATAGAGGAATAGGTTTTGATGGACCTAGTTCTGCATGACGGCTCAGGTTCGAAACCCTCCACTATCAAGAGGAGACACGAAAAAGATCCATCCATGATAAGGGTTGGTGTGGCATAGATGCCCCTAGGTAAAGGTTTCTCAGCCACAGACTACACTAGAAAACAAAAAAAATACTAATGTTAATATTTATAAAATAAAATTAATGTTATCATTTCATTTTAGAAAATGAAAATATATAAATGAAAAAAACATTCATAATAAAAAAGCACTTATCATTTTTTAAAACAAAAAAAGATAAAAGTTTTATATATAAAAGATGGTTGTAGTAATGTTAAAACCAACCAGAGAGTACATCTTCTGATTTTAGGGCTTATATCATCCAAAAAAGGAGGACATGAGTTTCCTCATAGCATTGAGGTTTTCCCCCCAAAAAAAAAAACATGAAGAGAGTTTATGATCCTGAGAAGGATGTTATCCTATGATTATAGAAAAATACAAATATAAGTGAAACTTGGCTAATTCAACTTTAGTTTTGTGTCCACATGAGCTTGGATGTCGTTATGGAAGTCGATTGTGTTTGACTACTATTAAGGTTGCTCCACTTCACACGATGCCTTAGAACCCTCTGAGGGGATGTTTTCTTGTTGACCTTGAATTTTTGTCATGTGCCCTTGCTTTTCTCTTTCCAGATGGCGAATTTGTTTTGATTCCTTATTAACTCTCATTAGGAAAATTTCCATCTCTTTTTTGCATCATTCCTTCCTTGCCTGCATGGCTTGATTAAGATATGATTGGGATTCTGAGAGATCTCCAATTTCATGTTGTTGGTGCTCCAATTTCAACTTCATAGCTTCCAATTCGCGTATTACAATCACACTCTATCTGTTCGTTGTGCCACATTCTGACATGATTATGGACCTGATTTTGCAAACGTTACAGACGTTGAAGGGGGGAGATACAATTTTGAGTCGCATGAATTCCATTAATTATTTTTCCATGTATCTCTCAACCTTCGCACCTCGTGTGATATCCGACACCACCTTTTGAAATGATTTTATCACCTGTTGGTTCGTATCCTCTAATACAGTCTAAGTGACTTGCCTATTTAATTTCCTCATCATGGTATCAAATGGAGTACTATGTTGGTTGTGGAGCCTGATTATCTTCCTGATTCAGAGGTCCTTGCTTTCAGCCATGTTTATACCCCATGAAGTATTTACACCCCAGAAGTATGTACACTCTTCCACGCAGGGGAATGCAGAGGGGGGGTCTCCCTTTGCGGGGTCCGGGGGGGATATCCCCCCGATTGGGGGGGATATCCCCCCGGATGGGGGGTCTGGGGGCAAGCGAGAGTTCGGGGATGAAGCCCCCGAAGCAAAAATTTCCTTGTAAAAGTATATTGAAATTTCATTGTATTGGGTATACTTAACCTGGTAGATTGTAAAAGTGGACTTTGATGATGAGGTTAGGGCTCTTCTAATCTTGTGCTCATTGCCAGAAAGCTGGAATGGCTTGGTCATGGTTGTAAGTAACTTTGTCTCTAGTTCAAATGCTTTAAAATTTGATGATGTTGTTGGTGTTATCCTTAGTGAGGAAATGCGAAAAAAAAGCACAGGTGAGACATTAGGAAATGCGTTGAACATGGAGAACATGGGAAGACAAAAGGATAGAGGAAAGGGATCAGGAAACCGCAGAAATTCTAGGAAGGGCAGATCCAAATCTAGACTTGGAAAGATAGAGTGCTGGAAATGTGGGAAGAAAGGACATCTGAAGAAAGACTGCAGAGATCCAAAGAAACAAAGAGATGGACAACAGGGGAGAAATCAGGAAGCAAATGTAACAGGTGATGTGTTACAAGATGCTTTGATTCTTTCTGTA
>WSFP011396065.1:0-27299 GCA_009831015.1 Picea engelmannii | reverse complement strand
GGTAAGGAGTTTGAACAATTTTGTAAGAAATGTGGCATAGCATGCAAAAATACCACTCCATACATCCCTCGGTAGAATGGATTTGTTTAAAGAATGAACAAGATGTTGATGGAAAAGGCAAGGAGCATGCTCAGTGGTGCAGGGCTAGCACATTAATTCTGGGCAGAGGCAATTGACACTGCACGATATTTGGTAAATAGGTCTCCTTCATCAATGTTATTCAACTCAACTCCACATGAGGTATGGTTTGGAAAGAAGCCTTCACTGTAACATCTCAGATTTTTTGGTTGTGATGCATCTTTGCATGTTCCCAAGTAAAAGAGGAACAAGATAGACAATAAGGTAGTCAAGTGTATTTTCATTGGTTACAAGGATGGAATGAAAGGATATAAGTTGTGGAATCTGGTATTGAAGAAAGTAATTTATATTTTATTGAATAAAATAGTTTGTAGTTTATAGATGAGATGTGGTATCAAGTGGGTGTTCAAGAAAGTTGAATGGAGTAGGTCAAGTCAAGAAGTACAAAGCTCAACTAGTAGTAAAAGGGTATTCCCAAGTCGAGGGAGTTGACTTCGGTGATATTTTCTCTCTCGTTGCAAAATCAACTTCCATTAGAGTACTAATGTCTCTGGTAGTAACATTTGATCTGGAGATAAAGAAAATGGAAGTGAAGATAGTGTTCCTACATGGGGACCTTGAAGAATAAATCTACATGAAACAACCTGAAGGATTTCCAGTAAAGGGAAAGAAAGGGTTGGTGTGCAAGTTGAAGAGATCCATTTATGGTCTAAAGAAATCACCAAGGATGTGGCACAAATTTTTGACACATACATCCCCGAACTGGTATTTCTGAGAAGTAAGGTTGATCACTGCGTGTGTTCCAAGAATCCTCGAAGTTTGACATGAAGGATCTCGGTGCTTCTAAATTTTTTATGGGAGTGGAGATCAAGAGAGATCGGCTAGTTAGAAAAATTTGGTTAAATCATAAGAATATGTTGAAATAGTCTTCAATCATTTCAACATGTCGGATTGAAAACTAATCAAGGTACATATTCCTGTACGGGTGAAACTAACTATTGAATAGTGTCCAAAGACACAAGAAGAAATAGAGAACATGACACATGTTCCCTATGCTATTGTTGTTGGTAGTCTGATGTATGAAATGGTACGCAGTTAACCAAATATTTCCCATGTGGGAGTATTAAGCAAGTACATGTCAACACCTGGGAAAGAGCATTGGACTATTGTTAAGAGAGTGTTCAGGTATTTGTGTGCCACAATAGAGTATGTGATCTATTACCAAGGGAAACCTGAAACTGACAAGGAAGTCAATGTACATGACTTTTTCAATGTCTAATGGGATGGAGATCTTGATCGACGAAGGTCAACCAATGGATATGTGTTTAATATGTTTGGTGGATAAATTTGTTGGATGAGTAAGAGATAGGAAGTAGTAGCTTTGTTGACAACAGAATTCAAATACATGGCAAGCACCCATGAAAGTAAAGAAGTAGTTTATAGGGATTGGGTTCAAACAATAAGCCATGAGGATAAATTGTGACAAACAAAGTGCAATTTTCTTGGAAAAGAACCCATCTTACCATTCCAAGATGAAGCATATTGATGTACAATACCATTTTATGAGAGATGTGGTGGAAGAAAAAAAGGTGTTGTTGGAAAAGGTAGACACTTTGGAAAACATTGCGGACTCTTTGACGAAGCCTATGAGTGCAGTGAATTTATCTTGGTGTTGATAATCCATTGGGTATTGTTTCCCTAGGTCAATGAACAAAGTTCAATTTCTCCTGTTTTTGCAAAGAAGACAAGTGGGATAATGTTTGGTTGTTATATTCTTTGAAGTGGAAACTTAGTCAACCGATTGGCTAATCGAGGTTGATCAATTGGGAAATTAATAAAATCAACAATTAGTTTGAATTCAAAGGTAGAACAGTTCATAGCTGACTAGAGGTCGACTGAATGGTCAACTAGTAACTGACTAGTATTCGACAGGTGGTTGAAACCTATAATTGAATCATGAGATTCATGGGACTCGATCATCTTCGTGGACCTATAACCGTTTTGGGTGCCATGAATTAGGGTTTTACATGTTTTAGATTCCTGTAAATATGGAATTATGTAATATTGTTTAAGGTTAATCTTGATGAGCTTATGCCTCGATAGAGAGAGTCATGAGTTTGTAATAGTCATGAAGATGGAAGCCAATGGTTGTAGAGTTATTCTTGTGGTAAAAAAAGAGAGTATGATGATGAATTGGTCTTCAGTGTGGATCAAGATTAGTCATGTAAATCTTTATTCACTGAATGAATAACACAACGAAGGAGTGGGAATCTCTCAAGCATTGTTGGTTTTCCCAATTAAGGGTTTCTAGGGTAAATCTATGTGTATTGTGTGTGATTGTCATTGTTTGCTTTTTGGTTCAATTATGTCTTATCTCTCATGTTTGGTTTGGTTTCTATACATCTTTCCACCCACTCTATGAAGCATTCAGAATATGTACTTCATTCATTTGTTTTAGTTAGCATTGCTCACGCAAAATCTATGACTATAATGATCCTCTAAAACATCAAAAGGTTAGTTAGAAAGCTTATTTGCAAAAGAGAGATATCTTAACCATGTCCTTTCCACCAAGCAATTCATATGAAATACAAGTGCATTTTTTTTTTCTTGAGTGGGGCATTCCAATGATGTCTTATTACATGGAAATATTATGGTGATCAAGAAACTTGTGAAATCATTCTCTATAAGAACTATTTTAATCCTACACATATTTGAGAAACTCTACTTCACTCTTTAACTTGTGAAACAATTCTCTATAAGAACTATTTTAATCCTACACAATTTTGAGAAACTCTACTTCACTCTTTAACTTGTGAAATCATTCTCTATAAGAACTATTTTAATTCTACACAATTTTGAGAAACTCTACTTCACTCTTTAGAATCTTATATGTATGCATTTACATATCTTTAAGATTAAATGTATCCATTTGCATGTTGAAGAAATTTTTCTTGAAAACATAAATGTATACATTCCATGAACTCTATTTTTTTTAGATAACACTATTATATTTTTCCTATTATGAGCGCATCAATTAACAATCCTTTTCATGTGACATGGGCATCATGAACACTATTTGGCCATAGTGTTAACAATCCTTTTCATGTCACATGGGCACAAGAACACTATTTACCCATCATTTGACACAATGGGAAACAACACTATCCATAATTATCTAAATTTTGTTGATCCCTTCTTTGATTTTTCATTTAATATGAATGAAGTACCATTAATTTACTAATATATTATTAAAAATGTTTAAAAAGTAGTAAATTTTGAAATTGTAATTTAAAAAATAATAAAAAAAATATTACATAATATTTAAATTTAAATATATTGATTCAAAACAAAAAATTTAAAATTATATTATGTACAAAAGTTTAAAAGAACAAATATTTCTAGCTCATCATAACTAGACCACTCTTTTGATATATTTTATATTGATGGGCTATAATGATAGTTAAGGAAAAAAATATCGACATAAAATATTTCATAAAGTGATCTAGTTATGTTAAACTACAAATGTGTATTAATAAACATTATAAACATGGAATATCATTATAAATTAGTCTTATTAGTCCCTATCGAAGGAAAGCAAGGACTCTAGCATTTGATACGGGTTGACTTCATATTAGTTCAATGTTTGATTATATATTTTTCCAAAATGTGTAATGTTCGACATAGGAAACTCATGTTTTTTATATAATAAAAATATATATTCTCTATACTGTTATTGGACAATAAGATTTGAGGTCTTATTGCAAACTTCGTTTTTCCTGATGTTTTATATTTTGGCTTCCTAATGTTTTATCTTTGGATCATCTTCATGTTTTAATGTTATATGTTATCTTTGAATCTTTGGATCTTTGGCTTCTTATTTTGGATCTTTGGATTGATTAATCCTTGTCCCTCATAATGACAATTCACCACCCACCATCAATGTATTTATCCTTGGGAACATCCACACCATGAATGCACTGACAAGATATTCATTTGAGTAAGCTAAATCACTACATTTTTACCCAGTTTGACATCCATTAACTCGACTGCCATTTAATTATTTACAGAATCACATATGCTTCGTTGTTTGAGCTTACCGACTTTGCACCCACCGTTGCACTGCTTTCTTCATTCAACCTGAGCCAACTAAACTTATTCATTCGACTTTGTAACCATGTGAAGCCAAAAACAACTTCATAACCAAGTGAATCCAAAACAGAAGTGTAAGGGTGAGGGGTTCGCTCACCGCTTCATATCTTCCTCTTCTCCATCTTTAAGGTCGTCTGTTGAGAGTGCTAGTTGTCTGATCATTTCTTGGGAGAGACCCCTTTCAATTTCCTCGGCACCAATCTATCAGCCAAGGGTGTAAGAGAGCCAGAGATGGTTTCATTCTACTTTTGTTATTGTTTGTTGTTTATTGTTGTTTCAACTCGGCAACTGGATCTGGGTCTGAAACTAGAACTTGAACTGTTGGGACCGACTCTTGATTTTCTGCTATTGAGACTATTGAAACCACTATCGCTTCAACTGGATCAACTTGGTCCTATATAATATGCTTGGTTTCCATGTTGGTTATGCAACTGGAACTGGATATGCAATTATATACACAATGAGAACTAGCTCAGTAATGACAATTGGATACTGCATGTTATCCCCATTTTGTTAATAACTAAGGAGATGATGTCTCGAGGCCCTCGAGTTACAAATATGGAGTGCCAAGAGACTACATTACCAGCATTACCCTTTACACAGATGGAAAACCCACTCACCACCATATATGGCCACATTTTTGCAAATGGCATCCACCACACTAGCTCGCTTTCGGAAGGCAGTGGGCATTGCTCCATGAGGTACAATTCAGTATTATGGTGATCATCATTTCAATATTTAAGCCATTTGATTATGGTGTATCTTAGATTTCTCTAGATTTGATTATATGTTCTTGGACATTATGCCTTTTTCCCTACTTCACCTTGGTGGTTGACATTGTGCCCTAGTAAGTGGTTTTCCTTGGGGATGGGTTTGCTACTGGGAACTCCCTTAATGAGCCATAGTACCATTCTCGACCATACTTACCACTTTCCATCATTATTCCCCTCATTATTACCACTTTCCATCGTTATTCCCCTCATTATTACCATTTTCCATCATTATTACCACTTTCCATCATTATTCAATGGCACTACAAGCCCACAGGTTGGATGTCAGGGGCCCGCATGCCAAATGAGAGAGATCAAACTTGGATGGCCTTGATGATGACTTGGACAACCTAGCTCATCCCTCACTTGCCAAACAATTTTCCTAAGAGGGGCAAAACGTCCACTTTTGAGCTTGATGTCATGATCTTGGGGGCTAGGGAATGGTGGTGAGGTGCCACTCTTTTGACGCATGGATGTTTGAGGAGGAGAAGTGTCTTCACCATTATGAGAGTGCTTATATTCTTGACATGTGGCCTTTGGAGGCCTATCCATGCTTCTCCAATACCAACGACTTCCTCAAAATGGAAAAACGTCCCCTAAAGAGGTGACGTCCTCCTAAATTAGGGTTTAATTTGTGCAAAAAGTGAAATTTTAAGTGAATTGTTTAATATTATTTTGTTAAGGGGGAAAGATTAGGGTTGTTAACCCCTAATATTGTGTTTTACTCCTTAATTTATGGACAAGCTATGTTAGCTACATTTTGTATAAATAGAGATCATAAGATCTCGTTTTAATCATAACTCTCCCTCTTGTGAGAGGATTTGGTCTGAAATTTTTGGCCCTCTTGGATCTTTCTATCTCTTGTGCACTTTTTTATGGATATCTATTGGTGAATGGTTGAAGGATTTCTAGCGCTAGCCTTGGATGATGTTTTTCTAGCTCTTATGGTGGATTATCTTAGTATTTCTCTTGATCTTGGTATGTTTTTTTACTCTCTTGCTATCATTTTTCAAGTTAAAGTATTGTTATGCTAGGATCTAGATGGGAAGTATAAGGGCATACACCCCCACCATAGCCTTCATCATTTTATTTACTTCGTCTCATTGATTTTATAAGGGTTTTCTAAGATAAGTATAAGGGAATACATCGTCTTAGCCTAAACCCTAACCTAGAGAAACTTGACTTGGGAAGTAAAAGGGCTTACACCCCCAAGGAGGTAGCTTCTCTAAGCTCCTTTTGACTCCATTAACCCAATAGTAAAGGAACTAGTCATACTTTTTTACATTAGAGATATAAAATCATTGCCTTGAGAAACACAATTTTTGGGCTTTTGAAAGGTTTCTTGCTTGAAGTTGATTTGTCGCATTGAGAGGAGTCTTCCCCCATTAGGGCGTTCCCTCTCTCCCAACACTCTAATTTTTGTTACAAACTTTAACCTACAGTCATTAGTGCTACATAACCCTAGCTACTAACACTCTCATAACTCCTAAACTAACACTAGACTATCTCTCTAACTTTTTTCATTTACTCTACTAACTAGGGTGCATATTTTGAGCTAGTTCTTGGCAACTTTTCATGGTTGATTTTGTTGTTGCTTGCCACTGAATTCTACAGCCATAAGGCTGAAATTTTCTGCAAAAAACACATGTTTACAACAACCATCTTATCTAGCTTCTTAAGTGCCATTTTTCAGCCTATGTTCATTGTTAAGTTTGATGTTGATTTACCTAACTAGTCTATATCTTTATATGTTGATTTTAGAATTTTTATTTGCTGATATAAGTTGATATCTACTACTGAAAATTAGGGATAGCAAGATTAACTTGCTGATCTGACTAACATATATCACTGCAAGGCGTGTTTTCTTGTGTCTCGGGCAGGTACAATCATCCGAAGAAGTATTATACCAGTGGGGCAACAATTACTGACCTGCAAGGCATCTCTCCCTATCTTATTTTCCAATTAGACTTGACCTCTAGGGGCTTCACTTCCAGTTCCCTCTACCTCCATCTCAATCCCACTAGGGTCACTGGGATCGCCTCCCTAGAGTGACCTAGTCACCCTTGAAGTGTGGAACCTATATCGAGGTGGCATTGGGTGTAGGATTCCCAAGTTGTATCACTTGTTTAGTGGTTAGGTCGGGCTTTTCCAAACCTACAGCTTACACTATAACATTTTGGTGCCAATGTCGGGGAATATTTTGAATCTTCTCCGTACCCTAATGACACTTTGGCAAGCCATCTCAAAGCCTTTCCCATAGCTTTCTTAGAGACTCCACCCAAGGGACGTTCCCTTTCCACTTTATCGACAAAACGTTTCCTAAAAATCTTATCTCGCAACTCCACCATGCCACCAAAGAAATGTGCAACCAACAAACCCTCCAGGGGTTGTAAAGCACCACCCAGAGGACCTAGTCCCCCAAAGTCCCCCGTCCCTCATAATTTCTCATCTACCTCTCCTAACCCTCCATCCTCACCTATTGTTTCCACACCTCTGCCTTCACCCATACTCTCCTCACCAAGTGTTACTTGGATCCTACAAAACAAAGAAGCACAAAAACCGTTGGACATAACAAAGATCCCTGGATCCCCTCATAAGCTCCCAAAGGACTTCAAAGAATGGCTACCCATTTTTTCAGAGGAAGACCTTATTGAACCAGAAGATCACTTGTATATTTTCCTGCCTAGTGTAGAATCCTATGATCATCATGAGGATATCATGATGAAATTTTTCTCTTACACTTTTGTTGGAAAGGCCAAGGATTGGTTTGACAACATTCCCCTAGGTACAATCACGAATTGGAACTTCTTTCAGGAAACTTTCACCAAAATATTCAAGAAAAAGAGAGATTACTAATCCTTGTGTAATTAGCTCCACAACTGCAAAAGAAAAACAGGGGAAGATATAAGGGATTTCAACGACATGTTTAACACCCTCATAAGATGTTTTCCCTAGAAGTTGAGACCTCCTCAAGCTGTCATTCTCAAGCTATATATATCAACTATGAAAGATCTGTATGAGGGCCTAGTTAGGAAATGTCCTACTAATGTGTTTGAAGCTCAGGAGAGAGCATGTGAAATAGAAGAAAACTTAGCCACCTCTCTCATACAAGAAGAAGATAACTCCAAGAAGGCTCTTTAGATTAATCATATTTATGACTTTGTTTCACCAGAACTTCTCGTAGATGTTAGAATTTACCTACAATATGAACGAGAGAAAGTAGTTGATAGGGCAATGTCTCTCATGATCAACCTTTTAGAAGAAGAGAGAGAGAGAGAAATTTAGAAAAAACACCTCGCCCGCCAAATGATATCTTGGGATTAGAAAAGAAGCAATCCACAAAGTTGGCCGAAGTGAAATTATCACAATACTTTCAACAAATCTTTGCAGAACCTCTGGACAAAGTGAGGTGTGAGATCAACAAAGTTAAAGAGCAAGTGTCTCTCCAAGACAATACCAAAACTGAGAATATTGTGGGTCGTGACAACGTAAACCATCAAGTTCTCGAAGAAGGAATAGACAGCATGTTTATTTTGGTGGATTCCCCTTTCATAGATGAAGAAATAAAATAAGGGTCTTGGGGCTTGGATTTTGATGGTGCACACTCAAATGTGGGCTCGGGTGTAGGAATTGTCTTAAGGTCACCAGCTAATGAGACCACCCCTTTTTCATACAGACTTGAGTTTGATTGTACAAATAACATTGTTGAGTATGAAGTCGTTATCCTAGGCATCAATCTAGCCATCGATATGAACATCAAGAACCTACACGTAAAAGGGGAATCTGATCTAATTTTTTCACAAGTCAATAGGAATTTTTCTACGAAAAAACCGAGGTTAAAAAAATATAGATATGTTGTATGGGATGCCATAAAGATATTTGACAACTTTTCCATTGAGGTCATCCCTAGGAAAGAAAATCACTTGGCAGATAGCCTTGTTGTGTCCACTTCAAACTTACAACTTTCCAAAGAAATTGGTTTCTATAATGTAGAATTCAACTTCATACCTTCATTACCTAGCAACTTGGAACATTGGCAAGTTTTTGAAAATGATAGTCAACTTCTTCACTTTCTACAAAATGAGGGAGAATTCTCTGAAGCCCAAATAAACTTGTTGGCTGAGAAGGAAAGCATCGAGATCATCAAGATCATTGAGATCATCGATATAGCTGACGGGCCCCTACCCAAAGGAATTGTTCCTTTGGAAAACCTCTTTGACCGAAATGATATGTATAAAGGGAAACCTTCCAATAAAATCAATGACGAGATTATTGAATGCAACATTGGAACCGAATAATCCTTGAAGTTAATCAAATTTGGTAAAGGAACAACAACTGATGAGAGGGAAAATATGACTAAACTTATAAGAGAGTTCAAGGATGTCTCTGTTTGGTCATACGAATATCTAAAGGCCTACCGGGAAGATGTTATACAACATGCCATTCCCTTCATTGATGGTGCAAAACCTTTCAGAAAAAAGCTCAGATAAATGAACCCAAAGGTTGCTCCACAAGTACAGGAAGAGTTACAAAATATGGTTGAGGAAAGAATAATTGAACTGATTAGATATTCATCATGGGTGTCTAATATAGTCATTGTAAGGAAGAAGATTGGTGAAATCAGGATATGTGTAGACTTCAAAAACTTAAACCAAGCTTCACTCAAGGATAATTATCCCTTACCAAACATGGAATATATTTTGCAAAGGTTAATTGATGCAGAGATGATGTCCATGCTTGATGGTTTCTTGGGGTATAATCAGGTTTTGGTAGAGGATGATCAACTCAAAACTTCTTTTACCACCCCTTGGGGAACCTATAAGTATTTATGAATGCCTTTTAGACTCACCAATGTAGGGGCTACTTTTTAGCGAGCCATGGACTATGCCTTCAGAGATCTAATCGGAAAGATCATAGAGATATATCAAGATGATCTGACCGCCATTTCAAAAACAAGAGAACAACATATTAAGCACTTAAGAAATATCTACCAAATATGTAAGGAATATGGCATTTCTCTCAGCCCTAAGAAATCAATTTTTGGTGTTGAAAAGGGTAAGTTATTGGGACACATCATTTCTAAATATGGAATCACGATAGATCCTACCAGGGTTGAAGTCATCAAGAAAAAACTTCTCCCTAAAGATAATAAAGCCTTGCAATCCTTCTTATTCTAGATTAACTTTATTAGGAGATTCACCCCAAACTTTTTCAAAATCGTTAAACCCTTAACAAGTTACTAAAAAAGGACACCTATTTTGAGTGGGAAAGTGAAGGTAGGTTGTCTTTCGAATGAATTAAAGAGGCAATAATTGTCGCAACTGTCTTAGTTAGCCCAAAATTTTCGAGGGACTTCATCATTTTCTCCTTTGCCTCGAAAGATACCATTGCAGGTGTGTTGTTACAAAAGAATGATCAAGGGGATGAACAACCAATAGCCTTCATGAGAAAGAATCTTAGGGACTCGGAACTGAATTAAACCATTACAGAAAAACAATCTTATGCTTTAGTCAAGTCTCCTAAACACTTTCGAACCTATGTGGGATACAACAAGTTCAAGGCCTTTGTCCCCTACCCCGCCGTAAAGGATGTTTTATCACAACAAGATTGCCTTGGATCAAGCGGAAAGTGGGTGTCACAAATATAGGAATATGATTTGGAAATCAAACCAACTAAGATAATTAAAGGACAAGGTCTGGAAAAAATGATGGCATAAAGCAATCAAGAGGCCATTGAGTTAGGACAGAAGGAGAAAGGCAACATCGTCATGAGTGATATTGAAAACAATGAATGGTATTCAGACATCATTTATTACTTAAAAAAACTCACATGCCCTGATCATTTGGTGGAACATAAAATAAGAGCCATGAGACTCAAAGCCATGAAGTATTTCCTAACAAAAGATGGTCTCGGGTGGAGAAACCCAAATGGGGTAATCCTTAGATGTGTTGATAAAGAAGAAGCTGATAAGTTAGTCACAGAACTCCACGCGGGACATTATGGAGGCCATTTTGTAGCACGCACCATGGCCCATAAAATTTTAAGAGCAGGGTACTATTGGCCTACTGTCTTCTTCGACACACATCGATATGTTAGAGCTTGTCAGTCGTGTCATTTTTTTACTGGCAAGCAGGGCCTCCCTACCCTTCCCATTAAACCCATCATTGTAGAAGCACCCTTTCAACAATGGGGATTGGATTTCATCGATGAATTCAAAGACAATTCTAGTAGCAGATACCAATTGATTTTGACAGCCACCGATTACTTCACCAAGTGGGTGGAATCTATCCCAACCAAGAAAGCAATGGAAGAAGTCATGATGAAATTCCTTGAGGAAAATATTATTACTAGATTTGGTGTCCCTGCTAAGATAACCATCGACAATGCCAAAACCTTTATCTCAGTGGTGCTCAACGAGTTTTGTTTCAAGTATGGGATTGTTTTATCACACTCTTCAAATTATTATCCTCAAGGGAATGGATTGGCAGAATCCAGCAACAAAAACATCATGAACATTGTGAAAAAGACTGTTGGGGAGAATAAGAAGAGTTGGGACAGCAGGATCAAATATGCCTTGTGGGCCAACCACAACCACCAAGACTTCCACCGGAAGGACCCATTTTGAGTTGGTGTACATATTTGAGGCTCTCTTTCCTACAAATATCCAAATTCCAGTGCTACAAATAGCCCAACAATTCAGTACAGATAAGGAATCATTGCAGGGGCAAATCGATTAGCTTGTAGAATTGGATGAGACTCGAAGAATGGCCTTCGATCAAATGGCAAGGAATCAAGAAAAAATAAAAGGAAATTTTGATCGAAAGGCAAGACAAATAGATTTCAAGGAAGGGAATCAAGTTCTATTGTGGGACAAAAGAAGAGAAAAACCAAGAATGCATCAAAAGTTCGATAGTCTTTGGCTAGGCCCCTACAAAATAGAGGAAGTGTTTGGACCAGGCTCTTTCTACTTATCCATGACAGACGGGAGGAGGATGCCACTACCGGTAAATGGATCTCTCCTCAAACATTATTTCCAGGGTGGCACATGACTTCTTCAGGTCCCATGCCCCAGGTAAGTAGGTAAGTCATCTTGTTTCCCTGAATTTGCATCTTGATTGCTCATACTAGTTTAGATGCATTTCATTTTCATTATACTCTACTTGCATATTGATTTCATGCTTAGTTTAAAAAAAAATTAAAAATGTCAAAATTGTATTTTTCTAGTTTAGTGGGTTTTTTATTATGATCATATGAGAACAAGGATGAGTATGCCATCCTGCACTTGACGGTTTGATGTTTCCTTGCAGGCACGGGTCTGTCAGGAGATGATGTTGTTCTCATGCACTCTATGGAGAGCACATGTCCCCAAGTAGGAGCCAGATGTTATCCCAATGTTGTGCATAACTAAGGAGATGATGTCTCGTCACCCTCAGGTTGTATATATGGAGTGACGAGAGACTATATGACTAGCAGTATCCTTTGCACAGATGTAAAACCCACTCACAACCACAAATGGTCACATTTTTGCATATGGAATCCACTACACCAGCTGGCTTCCAGAAGGTAGTGGGCCTTGCTCCATGAGGTACAAGTCAGTATTATGGTGAGCATAATTTCAATATTTAAGCCATTTGATTATGTTGTATCTTAGATTGCTCTATATTTCAAGATATGTGCTTGGACATTATGTCTTTTTCCCTACTTCACCTTGGTGGTTGACATTGTGCCCTAGTAAGTGGTTTTCCTTGGGGATGGGTTTGCTACTGGGAACTCCCTTAATGAGACATCGTACCATTCCTAACCATACTTACCACTTTCCATCATTATTCCCCTCCATTTCATTATCTCTTTGGATTTTAGGGTATATTGACCCAAGAAGGGGTTATGCCTCATTCTATGGGAAGGAGAGGCTAAAGGCCCAAAGGGGTTGATGTTGGGTAAAAGATAAAAGCCTTGTATAAACCTTACATATGCTTCGCCCATGGATCACCCAAGAAAGCAATGAAACACTTATCTTTGAATAAAGGGGACCCACAATATAATAAAGAAATAATTAAAAGATTAGTTGAAGGATAGGAGGTCTCATCACGAGTCGGTCTATCACATCCATGAATATCTAGTGGTATGACATTGCCATCATCTGGTCACCAAACCAGGGTAATGGCTTTCAGTTGCATGGCTGAGAGAAAGGGGGTCTCATCACGAGCGAGCCTTCTCATTTCCATTAGGTGTTTGTGGGTGACATTGCCACCACCTGGTCACCATGCCAGGGCAATGACCTTCAACCTCTCCTTATGCTATATTGAAATAGAATAAAGAAAGAAAGACAAAAGGATATTGATGGGCTTGGAAAAAGTGCATTGCGGGCGAAGGTAGCATACACCCTCTACAAAGTCACCCATGAATGAGACACTACGACCCCTTGTATGTCATGAGCCCTATACCCATTGAGTCTTGCCCCCAACCACTTCATACACTTTACATGGCTTAAAGAGGGACCTCTTGGAAGCTCTCTTTGACCTACGGAAATATCTACCCAATATGACACCTCGTCAAACCTCCCATATTTAAGCTTGACAAGTCGCATAGTGTCAAGTTTGAGATGTTAATTGTTTGATATAGTAATGTTTGATGCACATGCTTAGATGGCTTATTTATTGATTGGATTCACTTATCATGATGTTATGACTTGAGATCTTTGGAGGGCGTGCTCATTTGTCTTTGCAGGAAATAGTTGGTGGATAGTTTTGGGAGAACAAGGCTAGCTTGGGCTTCCATGGGGCTACAAGCCCACAGGTTGGATGCCATGGGCCTGCATGCCAAATGAGAGAGATTAGACTTATATGTCCTTGATGATAACTTGGACGACCTAGCCCAGCCCTCACTTGCCAAACGATTTTCCCAGGAGGGACAAAACGTCCACTTTTGAGCTTGACGTCGTGGTCTTGGGGGCTAGGGCATGGTGGTGAGGTGCCACTCTTTTGACACATGGACGTTTGAGGAGGAGAAGGGTCTTCACCATGATGAGAGTGCTTAGATGCTTGAAATGTGGCCTTTGGAGGCCTATCCATGCTTCTCCAACACCAACGACTTCTTCAAAATGGAAAAGCATCCCCTAAAGGGGTGACGTCCTCCTAAATTAGGGTTTAATTTGTGAAAAAAGTGAAATTTTAAGTGAATTATTTTGTTAAGGGGGAAAGATTAGGGTTGTTGACTCCTAATTTTTTGTTTTACTCCTTAATTTATGGACAAGTTATGTTAGCTACATTTTGTATAAATAGAGATCATAAGATTTCATTTTAATCATAACTCTCCCTCTTATGAGAGGACTTGGTCTGAAATTTCCGGCCATCTTGGCTCTTTCTATCTCTTGTGCACTTGTTTATGGATATATGTTGGTGAATGGTTGATGGAAGTCTAGCGCTAGCCTTGGATGATGTTTTTATAGCTCATATGGTGGATTGTCTTAGAATTTCTCTTGATCTTGGTATGTTTTTTTACTCTCTTGCTATCATTTTTCAAGTTCAAGTATTGGTATGCTAGGAGCTAGGTGGGAAGTATAAGGGAATACACCCCCACCATATCCTTCATCATTTTATTTGCTTCATCTCATTGATTTTATAATGGTTTGCTAAGAGAAGTATAAGGGCATACACCCTCTTAGCCTAAACCATAGCCTAGAGAAACTTGCCTTGAGAAGTAAAAGGGCTTACACCCCCAAGGAGGTTGCTTCTCTAAGATCATTTTGACTTCATTAACCCAATAGTATAGGCACTAGTCATACTTTTTTGCATTGGAGATATAAAATCACTGCCTTTGGAAACACAAATTTTGGGCTTTTGAAAGGTTTCTTGCTTGAAGTTGATTTGTCTCATTGAGAGGAGTCTTCCCCCACTAGGGTGTCTCCTCTCTCCCAACACTCTAATTTCTGTTAAAAACTTTAACCTGCATCCATTAGGGTTGCATAACCCTAGCTACTAACACTCTCATAACTCTTAAATTAACCCTAGACTATCTCTCTAACTTTGCTCATTTACTCTACTAACTAGGGCGCATCTTTTGAGCTAGTGCTTGGTAACTTTTCATGGTTGATTTTGTTGTTGCTTGCCACTAAATGCTACAGCCATAAGGCTGCAATTTTCTGCAGAAAACACATGTTTACAACAGCCATCTTATCTAGCTTCTTAAGTGTCATTTTTCATCTTATGTTCATTGCTAAGTTTGATGTTGATTTACCTAACTAGTCTAGATCTTTATATGCTGATTTTAGATGTTTTATTTGCTGATATAAGCTGATATCTACTGCTGCAAATTAGGGACATCAAGCTTAACTTTCTGATACGAATAACATATATCATTGCAAGGTGTGTTTTATTGTGTCTTGGGCAGGTACAATCATCCGGAGAAGTATTATACCAGTGGGGATGCAATTAATTAACTTGCAAGGCATCTCTCCCTATATTATTTTTCATTTAAACATGACCTCTAGGAGATTCATTTCCATTTCCCTCTACCTCCATCTCAATCCCCTTAGGGTCCCCGGGATCACCTCCCTAGAGTGACCTAGTCACCCTTGAAGTGCGGGAACTACATAGAAGTGACATTGGGTGTAGGATTCCCAAGTTGTAGCACTAGTTTCGTGGTTGGGTATTTTCCCAACCTACAACTTGCGCTTTAACACTTCCAATTCCCCAACTTGGGTTTTCTAGTTTATGTCAATCATCCCAAAATTGTATGCAACATTGGCATCAGTTTGCACCTGAATCTCTGGGTTTGTCAGCCCATTGTCAATCAGAAGCCCACCAAGAGGGAATGGAAGTTATGAACCGGAATAACCCAATGAACTCAATTCTGCATTCTCCATTTTATTCTTTTTATATTTCATTAAAACACAATGACCCAAAGCAGGAACATACTTACCTACATAGCTCTCACTAGGCATAAACATAATTCTGGAACTGAGTTGTAAAACTCCTCCAAAGCGGTATAGAGATGCTTTGCAATCTGGTTTTGGTTGATCGAGCTTTCCTCATCCTTCTTTGCTATGTTGTGTTATGAACCCACTAGACTATCAATGAATAAAACATTGAATGTACGCTCCGTCAAAGTTACCAGTCATGCTCGAGCAAGCTAGGCCTCCTTGCAGCCATAGAATTAAGGGTGTATGTGCAATGGCCATATTGGGCTCTCATGCTTCATAAAATGCATAGATCATCATTGTTTTGGAGGACGCTTTCACATTTAAATGCCCAAACCTCAACGACAATTCTTACTCTCGAAACACAAGGGTGTTGTCCTCTCGTTATTTAAATATTATTTCTAGCGGCAAAATCTTGTTGCGCAAACCAGACAAATATTTTTGTTGCGCAAACCAGACAATTATTTAAATTTTTTTGTTGCGCAAACCAGACAAATACCACCATCTATGCTCTTGCTTTGTTCCTGCGTTCTATTAACGAGGAGTGAGGTTGCCGAGAATGCCTGGACATAACAGACGGAAATATCAGAAATGATCTTCGTGAGAGGGAGGGACAGGCTGTGGAGGTGAGGTGTTATCTACGTTATTCTACTTTTTCCTTTTACCCGAGCAAGCCCCGAGCAACCCTAGGACGAATGTTAGTACCCTTTTATCTTCAAGTTACAAAAAATTACGATCATTTTTTATTAACTTAAATAGTTTGTTACGACAATAGTTTATATTTCATAGATTGTGTTTCATGGATACAATGTGAAAAGTTGCAACACAATTGGTAAAGCGAAAAATAGGAAGCTACCTTTTAGGTTACGTATATTGTTAATATTCTCTATATAGTTGATGAAAAATAATAAATTATATAATATCTATATTTAATTATATTATATTACATTGAATATGAAGATAAATAACCCCACAACTACTTTATGGAGCAACAATGCATGTACCTTGTCGTTCGCAAGATAGGCAGGTTCTTTCCTTTTATTTGTAATAATTGATTGCAATGAAGATGGTCAAAACTGCAGTATAGATATTGGCATGCAATTCAACTCCCCAGGGAAGAAATTGAGAAGGAAGAGCGGATTAAAATGAGGAGAAAAATTATATTAATGTTAATATAGCATAGTGATTCACGATTGCTTGAAAATTCAATTTTATGAAAGGAAAATGAAGAAATTATATTGATATTGATAGATTGATTGGAGTCAAAAATACGTAAGAGATTATACTTTAGTCGAAGAGATTAGATAAGTGTATAATGTTAATATGTAATGTTAATAATGTTAAATTTAAATAGTGTTAAAAATTATTTTAAAATATCCATGTGTATACTATTAACAATTTAAAAATGGACAACTCGATGTTAAAATTGGAAATACAACCAGGATTGGGAGAAGTCGATATAGCAGAATTCCATCTTTACCCATAATACATTTTTTTAATGATTAGTAGATCAGTTACTCAAAATGTAATAAATAAAATAATAAAAGTAATATATATTTTTTTTAATGATTAGTAGATCAGTTCTGAAATGTAATAAATAAAATAGTAAAAGTATTCTAAGGGAATCATGAGCTTACATTAGTTTAATCTGAAAATAATTTGATTAGATAAGTTTAATTAAGATTTGATGAAATTTGTTTTAATTACTAATTATTTTAAAATTGAATCTATCACATTATGAGCATCTTGATAGTGTATGCAAGGACTTTTGAATATGAGATATCCTTGAATTGTTTTGAAAATGTAACTGTTACATAGATAAAATATAATATCATTTGATTTAAAGTTTTAAGTGACGATTGTTTTCAGCTTATATAATAAAAGAAGTAGCACAATATAACTAGCCTTTGTTGTAGTACAATCATAGTAAAATTCAAAACATGCATATTTCCATTCATATTTTATTTTTTTAAAAGAGTTATTTTTACAAGGCTATTGGATTGTGGGAGCAACTTCTCTTTATAGTCAGTGTATTACACTTAGATAAAATATCCTATGGACTTTTTCTTGATTTTATCTAATCCATTATTCTTCTCGATTTTTAACTAGATTTTAAATAAAAATAATTATATATATACCAAAAAAATCAAATGATAAAAGACAAATTACCTATATATAAAAATAAAATAAAATCCAAATAATAATGGACAAATTACCTATTATTATATTTTCAAGTATGAAATTGTCATAATAAATACAGTTGTTGGTGGCTATGGCGTTCGAAGTGGAGTTCAACAAATAGGACAACAGAGATTTCTATGCAACCATTGTGAAATGCAGTGAAAAGTGGAGTTAGACAAATGGGACAACTAAGCTTTATGTGCAACCATTGTGAAATGCGGTGAAAGTGACACATGTGGGAGCATGGTAGCCACTACAAAGTACAACCAAATAACCATATTTCATCCTCAAGGAATCTACAATAACTTCTGAGTAACTTCACAATATATAATTTAGTCTCATATTAATAACTTCACAATATATAATTTAGTCTCGTTATAGTTTTAAATCATCATTGTATTTCCATACATGCCTCGTAGTTCCAAACCTGCTTGGCAGGGACTAAACTACTCTGCAGCACTTGTTGTAAAATATTTCCATCTAAGAAATGACTTTAAGTTCTAATATTTGTGCCCATGAAAATCTCACACTTTCAAGTTAAACATATACATTGGGGTTCTCTAGAAACAACACCTTTTAAATAAACATTTCCCTCCCAATACCTTCACAAGCATTTTTCATTGTTTTGTTAAACTCAACAATTATATGAAAAATGTATTGATGCTTTCATAAATTTCCTAAATCAAAGGATTCTATAAAACTTTGGGAAGCTAAAAAAAATTACATTCCATACAATTATATTTCATAAATTTCCTAAGTCAAAGGATTCTATAAAACTTTGAAAAGCTAGAAAAATTACATTCCATACAATTATATGACAACAATTGATGCAAGTTGATACCAAAGGATTTCATTAAATATGGAATTTAATTACAAAGTTGGCAACTATTTCTAAATTCAACATGATTAATGTTTCGTGATTTCATTAAATATGGAATTTAGTTACAAAGTTGGCAACTATTTCTAAATTCAACATGATTTAATGTTTCGTTGTCTATCAGAAACATTTTCTCCACTATAATTATTAATAATTATATTTTTTAAGTCTTTTATGATCGAAATTGATAGAGAATAAAAGATCTCGTAAAGTGGGAATGGTAGTTAAGATTATTACCTTCGATATTCAATTCTTGAATCGTCACAACCATGGTAGTATTACATATTTTTAGTTTCTCATTTATCCTATAAGATATAGAAATAACGTTATCATTTTAATTCTAATTTTATAATATAGTTATCATTTTGCTCATAACTTCTTAATAAAGTTATTATTTTTTATGTTTTTTAAATATTAATTTGTTATTAAAATGATTATTAATTTTATTAATGTGGTTGAAAAAGTATTAAGTTTGAACATTATCAGGATGAGGTGTTCAACAATTTGTTTGAATGAAAATGTCTAGGACTTGTTGATGGCATATAGTCAATTTATAGTGCAAGGTGTTGTGCATTACAGTTAGGCATTGTCTAAACATTTTACATTTTGACATTTTTCACTGGAATTTGGTGATATAAATTTGGGTGAAATCTCAATTTTTTGTTTGTATTTGTGAATGTATAAATGGATTCAACATTCTCAAAAACCCTTAAATCACTCGGATTATATAAACTTAACCACTCAAATCTGCATATCAAACAATTTCTTACCCAATTTCAAACAAAATTAAACAAATAATATCAAAAAAAAACATAAAACATTTAACCTATGACCTACAATTATGTGTCACACCTACACATATCACTTACACATGTACTCAATGTAACATTTCACACTTACACATGTTGTGCACTCTTGTTTTGCAACATTTTATTTTATTTTTGTAAGTGGATGTGTACTTCATATGAAATTTTCGATGGTGCACTCTTACATTTCTTTTTTACCGGGGTCACAAATCATATTCCCATGTGCACATGTGCCATTACTGATGGCATACACACTATTTTACAATACAATGAGCCTCACTTCATAGCATGCACTTTAATTCTGCTCAATTTGTTACTATTTAATTTGTCAAAATTCATATGCCAAGGGAGAAAAGAAGAGTTATTGAATTTCAACTTTGAAAAAAAATCCAAAAAACCATCACGTCCCTCTAAACTTATTCTACTCTTAGAAACCATACAAAGGTTTCACAATTTCCAATGTTGTTTTAGCTCAATTAGAAAAATTGAAACACCCATATCCAAGGTACTATTAATACATAAAAGTTGTACTTGATAGGGTGCATTAAAACATGCACTCCTAGAAACCACAATCAATATAAACCATCATTGTTATTGTTTTCACTAGTTGGTATCACAACCTTTATTTTATATGCACCAACGAGACATGCATCTCTTCAAATTCCTATAATATTCATCTTGATCTTTGATGTTGCTTCCCTTGAATTCGTGCTTGCTTAATCATGTTATTTGATAGTCTCCTCATCTACCACTCCCCTTACCTAAACCCTTTATGTTTTTATCATGTGACGTTTACAACTCCCATGGTAGTTGTGTGTCTCCTTAATCTGGATTGTATAGGGAACAAAATGAAACATGCACATGATGTCAAGAAGATCGTCAATCTGGGAGATCAAGTATAGGTTCTTGATAGTGATGTTGTTCAAGACTCTATAATCAATACAAAGTCGCCATGTGTCGCCATTCTTCTACACCAACACAATTTGGCTCTAACAAGGAAAGGGGATCAATTGAATGTGGCCCTTTCAAATTAGCTTATGAATTTGATGCTTTATTTTCTCATTCTCCAGAAGGGAGCATTTGTATATTGGAACATTGGGTAAGGGAGCACCGGGTATCAATTCAATAGGATATTTGACCTAACAGTGTAGAGGCACCCCTATAAAGAGGAAAAGATGTCTTTATATTCCTCTACAACCTTGTAAACCTACCTTTTTTTTGTGTAGAGATATATTGTATTGAAGCTATGGTGGTCATGGTGAACTTTCATTCGCCTTTTGACTAAACCATGAAGAGGACAAACTTTGCAGACTAAGAGAGTACCTTTCGACACTATTTTCCCAATATTAATGAAATTCCAGTAGCAGAACTACCTATGGTACCCTCTAGGGATGACCTCCCAAAGTAACAATGACAATATAGGGCCAAGACTCATAAACAACATGATGTTTCCACATATAGGGTTGTCCTAAAATAACATCGCAAACTTCAAGTGGGGAAACATCACATAGTACCTCATCTTTAAAGGGTTTGATTTCATAAGACAGGTGACATTGTTGGCTGACGCAAAGGTCTTGTCCCTTGCTCAACTAACCAATGTGTTGACGCCCAAAAGCGCAACATAAAATTCTTGCTTGCAAATGGGTTGCAATGCATATTACTTATATATATTTATCAATAATACTAAATAGACGGGACCCCTTTTGAAAAATAATAAGAGAAATGGATCTCCTTGTTGTGCTCATGATTACCTTCTGAGAAAGATTTCACAATTTGAGAATAAGGATGGAAATCCTAACCTGTTTATATGTGCAATTGATAGATGCGGGATGTATTAGCGATTTGATTTTAAAAGGAGAAAATGTTATTTCATGAAATAAACATTTTTAGTTTATTCTTGCTACACCTAGACTTTGATATATTACTCAAACTATAAGCACAAATCACATGCAAACTCATGGTATATTTACAAATATGGGAAAATGACTATTATATTGATTGGTAATCACTCCATTGTCAAGGTATGTGCAACATGTTATTTTGGTGTTAAGTGTTAAATGGGCATATAATAATCCATGAGGGAGGCTCAATTTGATTTTGAATATGGAAATGATATGTTATGTTGGATGATTTGATGGTTGATATTGTTGATGGAACAAAGTCTTGGAGGATAAGTGTGCTCCATAGTTGGGTGTGGTTAATGGAATTTAATGTGGAAAGAGGATAAGTGATGTGCATTTATTGCACGTCGTTGTTACCCTACCTCGAAGCCACCACCTTCACTATTTCGCTCGCGCTTGTTTTGGTTGCTCTGTTTAGCAGCATCTCCATTGTGCTCGGCCTTGGCGGAAAAGTAATTGCACTATGTTAATTATTTTAGCATTCTCCTTACAGGTATGGTCTTTTACCTTTCCATTCATGAAGTGTTAGCTCTGCTCCAGATAAAATCATATTGTTGGCTCTAAGAGTTTGCATGCAGAATGTGTTTGTTTTCCAAAGTTTGCAATGGATTGCTTGTGGGCATTATGGTTGTATGATGCATTTCAATTTGGGTTTTCTTCCTTTTAGCATTTAAGTGTTTCAAACTGGAAATATTGTTCGGCATTCTCTTTTGTTTGAAGTGTATGGTTGTATTGCGCCCGGAGAAAATGTTGGTGTACTATGACTATTGGAAAGCGTATATGGTGAATATGTTCGGTTCGCTCATTTCTTGTTATTAATTTTTAAAGGGTTTTCCTCTATAAAAGGAAGATAACAGTTGGGTTTCGTCACTATTGTATAATACCCTTAACCACATATCCAGGCCTTGGAAAATTGCAGTCCTCTCTTATTATTATTATCATTGTTTGCAAAGTTACAAATGTCTGTGTATTACGTCTTGTTGTCACCTTGAAATTTTGTAAAGAATATGTGATGGGAAGGTATTGTTTTTGCTTTGCGTACAGTCCACACCTTACACCCACTATGTTTTCCCAAACCTTGTTTCCCCAACCGATATGAATGGGCAAGTAATAAGTTTAACCCATATTCGAAATTGTGTTTAGTGGTATCTTGGCCCAACAGCGAGAAAGATTGATCATGCCCACAAAATCGTGGCTCGTTTTGTTGTCTATTCACGAGGGAATTTTGTCGATTTCGAAGTTATTGTGGATTTGATGAAACAATGAGTACCAAGTTCGCATTGGGGTTTCAAACCTAGTTTGTTTTCGCAGCAGTTATTTTGGGGTTATGGTGAAATTTTTATGATTGAGATTTGAATGGTCTTATGATTCTTTTCTAAGATTTTAAGGCTGACTTTAGGCATTTTGTTTACGATTATAATTGAGTCAAATTGGCTTTGTAAACAGACACATGTAGAACGCTTTTACCAGTTTAAAAGGATATCTATATTTTAAAGAAAAAAAAGGGAAAATAAACTTAAAGTTTGACAGTGCTGAAATTTTCGTTGAGTTTTATATTGAGCAGTTTAAACGGATTGTTTCCATGTCATGGATTCTGTGTGTTGAAGTTTAAAAATAATATTATGGCACAAACAGAATTTGATGGATTTAGTTTCGTCATGATAGTTTGGAAATAATTGGCATGATAAACAGCGAATATCCAAATGTTTTTGGGCAAATGATGTTAATGATGATTTTAATATTAATGAATGTTATTTCATGTAACAGAATAGTAATCGTGCATTCTCATCTATTGTCTCATTTTTCGCTCATTATATGCCCATCACCTTCCCAATAGCATTTAGTTCATCCCCTGTTCTGTTATCTTGAATTTCATTTTTAAGGAGTAAGGATTAAAAAGGATTGAATGATGATTTGAGTTAGAAATTTTGATATGGAGACATTACTATTAGAGGAAAAGGACCCTGTGTTTTTCTTGAACATTTGTTGGTTCACGTCCATGCTACTATTTTTCATTCATTACAAAGCTTCCCATCTTCCCAATGACCCTATCATTCCATGTTCAATTGCAATTGGTTATTGAATTCGATGTGTGGTGAGTTGTATCAATGGATGGATTGCATATGATTTTGTTGTGAATGATAGAGCCAACATTTTGATTTTATTTAGGTAGAGTATTAGTGAACGGACTATTAAAAATTTTCATATTCTGATTGGAATATTTCTTCAAGATGAGTTTTTTTAGCAGGGGCAGCAATGGCAGAGATGCAAACATAGGTAGAGGAAATAATTGGCAAAGAGGCCATAGAAGGCCACGATTCTCAATACATTTTGACGTTGATCCGCAAGAACTGAATCAACTTCTCCAACCTAGATTCTTCAATTTAGTTGGCCAAGGGATTCCGCAAGACAGAACTGAGAGGCATCCTTACCAACCACATCAAAAATTCTCCGGTGTCAGTGTCCCCCCCTCATTTTTCTATGCAGCCAGAACCACCTGTAAATGATACCTGGAAAGAAATTGTCCATTTAACCTGTTGCACATCATCATGGTTTGCCTATAGGATTATTACCATTTCCCCCTCCTCCACCACCATTAAACCCAAATTCCCAAGTTGATCATGTTGCCTCGCCAGTACAGTCCTCTCATGCTAGCAAGTTATTAAAAATTGTTATCCCCGAGCCAGAATTAGATAAAGGAAAAGGGTTGGATAATCCCTCCAAGTCTTCCAAAGACTCCTCTGAATTAGTATCTTCTCATCTCCACCTCAAAGATAGTTTCTCCCATGTCATCAGTGAAATCCACCCACAAAGTTCCAATCAATTGAAGGTTGTTGCATAGGACAAATCAAAAAAAGGATCAAAAGAAGGAAGCAGTGAAAAGAGGCAAAACGCCTCTCACAACAAATATGGGTTTTAATTCTTTTAATGTTATTCTTCTTTTGAGGATGGATTTTATTGGTATGATGACATAATGTTTTGGACAGCAATGACACATTTAGATATAATGTTTTGGACAGCATGGATATGATTCTATTTTTGGCTATAGTCGTGTTTTATTTTGATACTAAAATATTTGACTATTTATATGAGGATGGGAGATACAAGGCAAATATTTGAGTTAATTTTTGGGGTGTTATATTTCATATTTTGATGATCATTAAAGAAATGAAAATTGGAATGACAAGGGGTCCCACCTATTTAGTTATTATTTACATAGACCCTTATTTATGTATTGTTATTTATTTGTCTCAACTTATTAGTTAAGATAATTAAGCTTAACAAAAGAAAGGTAGTTGAACTACCATAACTTATTGGGAAAGAATAAAAGCTCAATCAAAAGAAGAGACAAGGGGAGAGAGAGCAGAAGGGGAACTTCTGATATAAGGTCTGATCTATACTTGTGAGATAATTATTCTCTTCATTCATTATGAGTTTACTAGAAAGATAAACCATCTCGATGACAACAAGGTATTATTAAAGGTAGCAGGATTCAAAACTGAATCATATCTTTCAGCAGCTTATTTCTAAAGGTGTATTATCTATCTTTGGCAATATGTGTGTTCTTGTTTTTTTATAGATTAGATTTCATGACTGATAAAGAATATTTTGCAGAGTCAAGTGACAACATTTTTATGGCAAGTTGATCCAGATCTTTAGCTTTACTTTTCTTTTGTTGTCAGAGTCTTTGTGTATGGTGCCCATCAGAGACTTCTAAATATGACTTTGGTCCCCACCCTCGCGGGGGTTTGTAAAGAGAGTTTTGCTTTGTATCTTAGAATGAAGTTAATATAAAAATCAGATTCATGATTTCAGTCTAACATGTGTATCTTAATGATATTTTTCATATTTTTCTTTTATCCTTGTCTCTTATCCATGTACAAACTTATGTATATTTTTTCTTTTTTTCTTTTGCACAGTTATATATAATATATAAAATCAGCCTTGATCCCTCATACATATTACATGTGGATTAAGTGATTGTTTTGAATTTAAGGCTATAAACTCTGGGTAACATTCTTAACTATCTTGCCTTAGCCTAGCAAGATCTGGAAATGTTTGAGTAAGGTTCTTCGTACCTTTTACTCAACACGATGGTGTATGCTTGGGTGTGTGGAATTATCAGTGGCTTCAATCTCTTGATGACCTCAGTTGAGATCAGGTTCTTTTGTTTCCCGCTATCAACAGTGAATTGTAAAGAGGTCTCCTTCACCCACATCTATGAAAGGAATAGGAGTTGCCCCTCCTCAAGCTCTTCTTAGTCTTCTAGTTGTTCTACAACACATGTATTCCAATAGAGGATGAACACCTTCAGTAACCACTCACACAACCATATCAAATATCAACACACCGATGTTTTTTCATGGTAAAACCCATGTGGGGAAACATCCACGGCCCCAACCAACGTGGCCACTTGGAGAAATATATTAATGCAATAGAAAATATGTTACAAATATTTTCTCACAATCGATCATTGGCAAATGACCCTCCATTCTCTTTAAATAGAGATCATGGATCAATTGGGTGTTAAGTCATGGATCAATGTAGTCGTTAATATCAAGGATAATATGATCCATCGTATCACTCTATGTTGGAAACATATCATGACCATCAAATTACACTACATACTAATGTGATGCAGCAGGTATGCACCCCCTATTATCAGAGTACATATGCAATAGAATCATTCCTTGAGTTGTACATAATTGGGACCACAACTATCCTAATGTTTTTTCCTCATTGCTACATTTTCGTTATTTGTCAACTCAATCATGCCACAACCCATGGGGTTATACCTTAGCTATCACATATCCATGTTTTCTTCCCTTTAGCACCAATACACAAATGCTACAGTACACCAATATGTCCTAACCAGTCTATGTTACATTCACTTGTTGCTACATGTCTCATATTGTAACATATATCTTGCTGCAACACGACTCCTGCTACAACATGTCATTTGTTGTGACACACTCATGTTGCAACATGCCTCCTACTAGAATAGGCCTTCTGCTGCAACACATCTCTTGTTGCAACACATCTTCTGTTGTGACACACCTTTGCTACAACACATCTCCTGTTATAACACGACTTATATTCCAACACACCTACACCTCCTACTGTAACACATCCTTTTCCACATGCCTTAGGATGCAACATGCCTCTTTTGTTGTAACACGCCTCTGTTGCAACACACTTGTTATGTTGTAACATGCCTCTGTTCCAACACATATGTTTTTGCAACACATTTTTTGTTGCAATATGCTTACTGCTATAACATATCTTCTATTGTAACATGCCTTTTCTACCACACGCTTTTCTGTTGCAACACACCCTCCAGTTGTGTCTCTCACTCCCGAATCAATGGTTATATTATAAAATAGGAACATCCTCATATGTACACCTCTCCAATATATGGTACACATGTTGGACACACCTACCACACTTAGAGGGGGGGTGAATGAGTGTGGGGTTCTTTTTCCCAAAACTTCCATCTTGCACAAAAACTCATCAATTAGCATTCAACATTTATTCATTACCCATTGTTGTCATTTATAACCATTTAGATGTGAGCACATATCAGCAACATATATCAACAATATATCATCAACAAGTCAT
>ML856974.1:14367-27302 GCA_009831015.1 Picea engelmannii | reverse complement strand
GAAAATGGAAGCTTTATTATCTTGCTATTGTATGTAGATGACATTCTTGTTGAAGGGTCTAATATGCAAGATATAAATGTGCTCAAGAAGAAATTAGCCAATTCATTTGCGATGAAGGATTTGGGTGGTGCAAAGAAAATCCTTGGTATGAGAATAACAAGAGACAGGAAAAATCGCAAACTGACATTGTCTCAGGGTGGGTACATAGAGAAGGTGTTGGAGAGGTTTAGAATGCAGAATGAAAAACCAGTTAGTACACCTTTGGCCAGCCATTTCAAATTAACTAAGGAAATGTGTCCCAAGACACAGGAGGAGATAGAATACATGTCCAGGGTCCCATATTCATCAGTTGTTGGCAGCTTGATGTATGCAATGGTTTGCACAAGACCAGATATTGCACATGCAATGGGAGTTGTGAGCAGATATATGAACAATCCAGGTAAAGAACATTGGGAGGTAGTAAAGTGGATTCTCAGATACTTGAGAGGTATTGCTAATCATGCATTATGTTTTGGAGGTTCAGAAACTGTTCTACAAGGATATGTTGATTCATATATGGCAGGTGATAAAGATAGCAGGAGGATACATATAGCCGTGTTTATACCCCATGAAGTATTTACACCCCAGAAGTATGTACACTCTTCCACGCGGGGGAGTGCAGAGGGGGGGTACCCCCTCTGTGGGGTCTGGGGGCAAGCGGACCCCCAAAGGAAAAATTGCCTTGTAAATGTATATTGTAATTTCATTGTAAATCTGGACCATTCATTATAAGGTCGTAGATCTAACGATAGAGATTATGTTAGGGTTTTTTTCCCTAGAAGGAAACCCTCTTTTATGAGGGAAATGTATTGCAGCTATGGTTGATGGCGAATATTGTATTATGAGATAGGAGACCGTGAGAGAAAGAAGAGGAAGTTACAATGGGTTTGCTGTAGGTTGTATCCCTTCATATGCTGGATAATAATAAAGGAAGGACATGGAAATTTCTCTAGTAGACGTAGCCCACACTGGGTGAACCACGTAAATCTATGTCTCTATTGTATTGTGTATACTTTGTGTTTTGTTTATGCATTTGTTTTATTTTATTGCTCCACGGTCCTGTTTTTTCTAACACAACCACCTCGATTTAGACCTCCTAGGTACCTATTTATACATGTTTTTGGCTTACCAGCCATTACATCCTATTACCAAAACCTTAACCCTATCATGGTTGTGTCTTCTTGCATGCACGCCTCACATGCTTCCCTCCTCTGCATGCGTGTTTGCTTTCCACATGCTTCTTTTCTTGCCTGTTGTATTTCTCCCATGTCGTGCTTTTCTCCAAAATGGGTATGCACCAAGAAGTAGCCTAGGAGGAAACATTCCACTGAGTTTTCATATCCTGCATGCATTTCCTTGCATTGAGAATAGGTATGTTCCTTGCGCATGGAACTATTTTTATTTCCCTAAACACTTGTTTCCTCCGTGTATTTTAGTGTATTTTAATTCTTTTTCAGGATTTCCAATATGAAAAAGACAAAAAAAAATCAAATAACAAAAAAAGAGCATGGGAAAGAGTCGTATTTTTAGTTATTGGAAAAAATCGATTCACCTTTGAACAAAGTAAAAAGTTTTGAGTTTGGTCTCAACAATTTGGGTTTAGTATGGCTTTAAGAAACTGAACTAGTTACACAAAGTTCTTACTCCTTCAGTTGGTTATTCTTCCAACCACTATGGAGAGTCTATTGTCGCCTCCTGCATCATAGATTTATGTCAATGTTCATTTCTAGTATATGCTGCCTAAGCTACTTCATTGTGTCATGTTCTTGTTCATAGGAAGTTTTATCCTGTGTTTTCCATTCCACATAATTATTGATTTTGAAATTTAGCCTTCCCGTATGTCAAGTACCTCTCAGAATCAAAATTGTATTTTTCCTATACCCATGTTGGTATGTGAGGTCCCCATTGACTTCCTGATAGCGGGTCAACTCTTATCAACTACGACACATTATTCTAAGAGTTTAATCTAGAGTTGCACCCTGGCCCTATTCACATCATTGATAGGTGTTCTTATGCTCAACATATGACATTTCATCATTGGTAACTGATTGAGTGGTTTCCCTTGTGTTCGAGTACAAGAACATTGTTCACACATTGGGATTCATGCACTACCTTGGATTCCATTTATCCCCATTGGTGGTCTCCTCTCCTTTGTCTACAATCTTCATTATTGGTTTCTATTTAGAGGGTCACTTTTGTGTGCTATTTCCATCTGGTGCACCAAATATTTATATTCCCAAAAACACTCACCAAGGGTTTCTTCAGTAACCAACCTGCAAAGTTTCTAGTCTAGGAGGAGGTAAAAAATATGTAATCATAGCTTCTAGGATAGCCTCATTTGAAGGAAATTCAACATCCAAAAAACTGGGACTCAAAGACTCACCAATACTAGGGCTCGAGGTCTCACAAACAGTAAGATCAAATGAAAGAGAAAACTAAATATCACTTACGTCAGGAGGGGGAAGCAAGGGCTCCCATGCCCCCATTGGATAAAACACTTGATCAATTCCTGAGACCTTGTCTCGAGAAGGTACACATGAGTATGAAGATCCTTCTTCAGAAGCAATTGAACACAAAGGATAAGATGCCACATAATTCACCCATGGTGGGGAAGAGTCTACTCGAAAAATGGGAACATACAAAGGAGAAAACTAAGATAAATTTGAAATTAGGATGGTGATTATGATATGAAAACTGATCAATAGTCACAATCCTTCCATTGTGAGGAAAATGCATCACCTGAAAGAGTGTAGACATGATAACATTCATAACATATACATAATCATTCCCAAGAAGCATATTGAAGTTTAAATGGATTGGATCACTATAATATCTACTAGGAAAATATTCCCACCTAAAGTGATAGGAAACTGAGGAAGAATCCCCAAATATTCACTAGGTCTTCTGTCGAAAGCCAATAGCTCACTGATAGCTGACACAAGATTGGGAGAACCTAAAGCTTTTCAAGAAGAGGAGGATAAAATATTTGTGGATGTTGCTCCATCCACAATACATCGATAAATTCCTTTTGAATGAGATTCAACCCTTATTTGGAAGGGTGTCAAAGAAGGAAGGTGAGGCTCAACAAGGTCTTTCCAATAAAAGGAAACCACCATAGGACTTGAAGGGAGCGTACTTCAAGAGAGTGGAAATCCACATTTTTCATGCGGTATTGAACTAGAAATACTAAATATAGTTTTTAAACGCATCACTCCCCAAAAGAAGAGTGGGATCAGAGAAAGATTGCATCGGATCAAACACTTTTTCAACCATTGGTTGAATAGGCTGTGAGACAACATGGTCAAGAGACACATCACCCCCAAAAAGAAGATTGGGATTAGCCAAATATTGAATCGACACAACCACTTCATCAAACAATGACTGAATAGGTAGTTGGAAAATCGAAGGTGACTCAGGATCATAAGGGCCTTCTAAGGACCGCAGTCTTAATACGTATAGAATACCAGGGAACAGGTGAGTAAGGTGATCTCCCTTGCAAAGTTTACAATGGAACTTGGGCTTACATCCTATTCATCTAGGATTCTCAAAATTATCAATTCCCCTAGCATGAATTGCAGTGGCCAATGGGTTTCCCCCAGCATGACTTGTAGTTGTTGCTGACACATCTCCATCGTGACTAGTAGAGGTTGTTGGCTTTTGTCCAATATGACTAGCAATTACTAGACTCATGCCTCCAACATGACTTGCAATGATTGGTTTCTTGTATTCAACATGACTCATAGAGGTTGTTTTCAGATGTTTAGTATGACTGGAAGTGATTAGACTTACACTCCAAACATGACTAGAAGAGGCCGATTTCTTTCTCCCAATATGACTTACATAGGCTCGGTGTTGGTCTCCAACATGACTCACAAAGATTGGTGAAATAATTCCATTGTAGTGACTAGACTTGTGCTCCCATCATGACTTGCAGATGATGGTTTCTTTCCCCCAACATGGCTACCAGAGGCTAGTGACTTCTTCTTCTTAATCTTTCTCTTTCTATGCCTTTTAGACATTTGATTACTAGTAGCTATACTTCCACCATAAGAGGGAGAAGGAGGAAGAGTAGACTTTGCAGACAAAGAAGGTAAAGGATCAACATCCATTTGATGCCCATGACATAAGATGCTTATCTGAGAGGCATCAAGATCATTCAGGACATTCTAAGTGGTCCACAACCAAACCGATATTCCTACATTCAACCCATGAATGTTCAAAGTGGCCATCAAGGGGGAACTGACATTTCCAAAGAAAGGAAAAAAACAACAATCCCCTTGGGAAGGGGTCCCTTGGTTGGTATCCTCAATAAATTTATCCATGATTTTCTTATGCATAGGTTCGGCCCTTATGAGATTGTTCATATCTGAAAAAGTCTCACACACTAACTCTAATGAACTAGTGGTATAAAAACCCACACCCTCTAGGAGTCAACTCCACACTTTCAAGATAAAGACCAAGGGTCCTTCTCGACCAGCGAAGCGATTGGTCGACCAACTTGAATCAATGATCCAAAAGTAGTCATATAGACGCAACCTAAGGCCAAATATACGAAACAACACTCGACTAAAAAGTCCTAAGAGAAACATCACAAATAAGCAATTTATCCAAAACTTCATCCCAAGTGGATAAGGTCCCGAGTCCAAAGTAATGAAAAAGTGGAAAGGGACCTTCCAGAAACCAACATGGGTTGATCAAGTCTGTAAAAGAAGCTAGGAAAGAAGGAAACTAGGAAATAATTAGAAATCGAAAAGTTGTTGTTAGGGATAGAGACTAGAAGGATAATTATAAATAGGAATTCAGGACACTCGTGATCCTTTTTTGTAATTGTCCTGGATTTCCATGGTGCAAAGGTCCCATGATAAGTTGGATCCCAAATGATATTGATATTATTTTTCTAGTTGAAACTTGGGAGCATGAAGAGTCTAATGTCCCTAACATAGAAGGATTTGTCTCGTGGTCGACATGAAACAAAAGTCCCACCGTAAAGGGGATAGGAGGCATAGCTTGTTATATTAGAAAGAGCATTTATCCTCACATTCAACTTCATAAGATCGACCCTCTCAATCAACACATTTGGATATAAATTTTAGACACCAATGCTAAGAATATGTATATAGAAATTTGCTATTTTGCACCTATTAACTCTATTTTTTATAAGAAAAACAATCTAGATAGCAATTGTACCTATAACAATTTAGAACAAGATATTTATAGTTTGTAAAATGAAGGTAATATCCTCCTACTGGGAGACTTTAATGCTAGGACTGCAACTAAAAAAGCTACTCTTTTGAGCAATGATTCCAGTCATAATCCTTTATGGCTAGATGAGGACGTTGTTTTATCTAATAGCTATAAAAGAAGCTCTGAAGACCTAATTGATAATTTGTTTGGTATTGAGTTGGCTAAGATCTACAACTCTCAAGACCTAATAATTTGCAATGGAGTAATGAAGTGGCCAAACTCCAACCATATGACTTATATTTATGGGCTAGGTAGAAGTGTCATAGATTATGTGATATATGATATCCTTGTTTCCAACCAAATAGTGACTTTTGACCTTTTAAATGGCCATGAACCCGACTTTGATCATAGACCTTTAACCCTATTTCTAAACTTTTCCATGCACGGAGGCACAATTGAAGAGAATTATGATAATAAAAGGAAAATGTTCTTTGAAAAAAGTAAATTTGACCTTTTCTTAAAGTATTTAAATATTGAATTACATCTCCTAACTTACAAGGACAACATTGAATAACTCTATCATAATTTTACAACTACCCTTTCCACTTGTATTAACAAGTTCTTGTTCGAGGTGTCCTTTAAAAAGAATAATATAACAACCAACCCTTGGTATGATAAAGAATGTAAAATTGATAGGAAATCCATTAGATATGCTTCTAATGATGATACATGTGGATATTGGTGGCGACCTACCTATTCCAACTGACTCAAAACGGTTTGTTGGTAACTTACTATATTTAGCAGTTTTTCGGTTCCTAAACTTTCAAGGCCAGTTTGAGGGCCTAAACGATGGTTTTTAGTGATTGGGCACCTCAATTATTGTCGAAGGATTTCATTGATTCCCCAAAATGAATCTCCTTGTCGATAACTTTCCAATGAGCTATCAGGTGCCCCAAACAAAGATCGTATGCCAAAGTTATGCCCCCGAGAGGTTGATACACCAAACTAAATGGGGTCCACAAAACCGTTGGCTTTTTATTTTCCGGGGTTAGGGTTTTAAATTTTCTTTATTATAAAAAGGCCTTTGGAGCCTCAATGTAACAAACATCTTTTTGCGAATGTGAGTAGCGATCACATCTCTTCTCAAAGATAAGCTGCCACCATTCTAGCGAGTCTTTCACTCTGTATTTCTACAGTTTTGTATGATTCGCTCATTAATAGAAATTATGTATTACTGTATCTTTGTGTTTATAGTTATATATCTTATATATCCCTACTATATTATTGGATATCTGATATATCTCTGTACATTTCTTCATTATATCTCCGCTCTCATTTCGTGCCAAAAATAATCTGCTCTTGATCATTTTTCAGTGCATGTCCCTGACAAGGTATGAGTATAGCAAGTTGGGTATCGAGCTTGTCTCTCTTGAGGAAAATCTCTCTTGCACATCCAAGAAACCCTCCATGGAAGAAGAAAAGAAAAGCAACAAAGCATAAGATTTTATTAATCTGTTTCTTGAGCAAGCTCTCACGGGACAGAGGGACGAAATGATGGAGAATTTTTACCACATCCTTCAATGCCTATCGATAACATCAGACACATCTTCATCAAGATGCCACTTTGGAAGAACCTCTCATTTCAAGGTACAAATTAATTTTGATATTCCCGTATTTGACGCTTATATAGATGCAGATGCCCTAGAGAAATGGTTAAATTGACTAGAAGGTTACTTCTCTGTTCACAATTTTTTCGATAAGTAAAATATCACCTTCGCACTCCTTAAGGTTGTCCCCCATGTCAAATGTAACATCCCTAGCCACTAACATGCCGGACAATGCTACTAACACAACCTTTTCAACTTAGCCTTTAAAGCTCTGATACCATATTGTAACGTCCCCAACCATCAACCCCATTGTTGGGCAACACTACTATGTGGAAACATTCTCATGCTTATTGCATTAAATCAAATTAACACATTTAACTAAACAATATAGAGTAATCACATGATTACTGCTAACATACATAAATGATGGAATTAAAAATAATTCATGATTGCAACATAATACATGATAATATTGCAAGCATCACAGACATGCATTTTAATTGAAATTAAACACATGTGTATACTTATCTTTGAAACTGTAGTAACTCCACCAACCACGTGCAGACCTTCCACAAACCTCCTAGCCTTAGACCATGCTGCTCATCACGCTCAGCAGTGGGTCACCCTCGAGCTGGGACCAAGCTCCACCCAGGGCAAGGGAATCCTAGACTAGGCTGAGGTTATAGGAAAACTGCACAGAGCATCCAAAAGGATTCTCTCCAGGATGCTTCTTACGCCCACTACTCATAGACTCTCATTCCCCACATGCTTGTTCCACCTGGGAATATACACCTTCACAAGCACAGTCCATCGGTGCTTCACCTCCCTCTCTGGATCTCGAAAATAGGTCGGATCAGGAATTCTCAGAGCTCCGTAGCCGGTGCTGGACTCACTCTGGGAGAAAACCACTTCCCAACAAACTCTCTCACCTAGAGAGAACTGCTCACAGGCCTGAGAACCTACCTCTTCTACCACGGGCCTGACAACCCAGTTCTTTAACCTGTTTTCAACTCAATTCCCACAAGTTCGGATAACAACAACAACAACAACTTTTGGTCAACTCACGGGTGACAACAGAAACAAGAAAATTGGGTGTGGGCGTCCAAAAAAAAATGGCAACGGGCCACTAAAACACATCACGGTTCATGTAACACCGATTTCAGGATGTGTGACAAGAAATCCACGCAGAGGTTGAACATAGGCTCAACAGTTCAGACAAAAGGTGTATTGGCTTCTCAAGAAAACATCACCGACTTCATATTTCAGAGCTGCGTGAGGGTATGCATGTAGAGATCAGACATAATTTCTGGTTTTAGACAGTCGACGACCGAATGGAGGACGAACCCCCATCACAACTCAATTCTTGGGTTAAATTGCATGTGCCTGGGCTGACACATGTCGCCCATGAAGCTGCATGCACTCCATTAAGTATGCGTTCCCTTTTTTCACACGTTGGAGATGCATGCGTTGCCTCTCCTAGAGCTTAGGATAAAAATATGTTTGTCACACAAATTTGGAATAATAATAAATTATTATTCCCAAGGACTTAAGCCCCTAAGCTTAGCCCCTCTTTCCAACCTTTCAGCCCCTTTTCCCTTACCCACCCTGTGGAAGCTTAGTCCCCCATCACTCTTTCGTCGTGGTTGGTCTGCACGCAACGATGTTTAATATTTATTAATGTTTTGCATATTACATATACAAAAACATGCTCTCGGCCTTTAACACTTAGGCTCTCCAGCGTAATAAACACATAAGCCTACCAGCTTATCAATACTTGGCTCACTAGGCTACAAAACATGATTTACAATTCATAAACATGATTACAACAGGGCTCATCCTTGGGGATATTACATCAAAAATTGGTGGGAAAACTACTTGGAGAAAAGTTCCACAGAGGAGTCTAGAATATATGGGGCCAAACCCACTTGGGATTTTTTTATGTATGCGTTCAAGGAACAATATTACCCTGTTGGTAACTATGATGACCAATACATGAGATGGACCACACCGTGGAAAGAGAGGAGCCAAACAATGTCGTATTTCACAAATACCTTCCAGACCTTGCGCACCAAGCTGGGTATCAAAGACTCTGAGCGACATCTAGTTTTGAAATACAACAGGGCTTTGCACAGGTACATCCAAACTGAAATGGATTTTCTTAACATCTCATCACTGGGATCTGCCTATCGATATGCTGTCAAAATCGAGCAGAAATTTAGGCACCAGAGAAAATGAGAGTTTGGGTTTGCAAATTCGCAACAACCAAAGTATGGTAAAGATGGCCATAACAATCAACCTCCAAAAAACTAGTCCAAGCCACAAGAAAATAAGGGTAACGAAAAGATGAAGAAGGACATTGGAAAGTGGTGCGATTTCCACAAAATACCTTGTCACAACACCGATAAATGTCGCTCAAAGAAATCATTGGTGTTTGATATCAAAGAAAAGGAGCCAAACCCTAATTAAAATTCGATTCAGAAAATAATGGGAGAAGAAAAATCATCGATGCAGACTCCACTGATATTGTTGCGACCACAATAATTCAACCAGAAGAACCAATAGATCCTGAAGAGGGGGAGAATTTTTTTCATTCACAGATGTGGGTGAAGGGGACCTCGTTGCATTTTATTGTTGATAATGAAAGCCAGAAGAACCTCATCTCAACAAAGGTCATAAAAAAATTAGGATTATTGAAAACACCACACCCTCAACCATACAACATTGGATGGCTTCGCCAAGGACGAGATCTTCGTGTCAGCCAGTAGTGCTGATTGTCATACAACATCCAATCCTTCAAGGATGAGGTATTATGTGATGTTTCCCCATTGGATTTCCATGATGTTCTTTTGGGCTAGCCATATATGTGGAAGCACCATTCTATTTATGAGTCTCGACCCCATAGTGTCATTGTTACTCTGGGGGGTATACCAGAGGTAGTTTCGATTACTGTCTCACCTAATTAGTGCCACAAGGTAGTATCTCATACTACAAACTTCAACTTCTTCACAATCTGTTCAAAAGGTGAACAAAAGGATACTGCAAGCACTACAGCCTCGATCCAAGCACCTTCTATCCAAAAGAAGCAGGTCGACAAGATTGTAGTAAAGCACAAATATTCTTTCTGCACACATTCATCTCATGTATCCTGACTGGTTAAAAAGGTCCAACCCTTCCAACATCACTTTCTCGACAACCTTCCACAAGCCAAGCAACACAACTTCTCCATCAAGGTAAGTAGTTCACCAAGGTTGGTGAACTCAACGCAATGGAGAACATTTCTTCCTAAGGAGGGATGATTGATACAGGTTGATATCGGTGGTCACCCACCTATTCCATCTGTCTCAAAATAGTTTGTTGGCAACTTACTATTCGGTTCCTAAACTTTCAGGGCCATTTTGAGGGCCTAAATGATGATTTTTCACGATCGGACACCTCAATCATAGCTAAAGGCTCTGATTGAGTCTCTGAAATGAATCTTCTCATCAATACATGAGCTATCGTGCACCCAAAATGAAGATCGTATGCGAAAGTTATGCCCTTGGGAAGTTGATACACCAAACTATCCAAAACAGGGTCTACAAAACAGTTGGCTTTTCGTCTTTTGGGGTTAGGGTTTTGGATTTTATTTATCATAAAAAGGCCTTTGGAGCCTCATTGTAACAATCATCTTCTTGCGAATGTGAGTATCTATCACATCTCTTCTTAGAGATAATCTACCACCATTCTAATGAGTCTTTCACTCTGTATTTCTACAATTTTGTACATTTCCCTCATTAATAGAAATTGTGTATTACTGTATCTCTGTGTTTATGGTTATATCTATGATATATCTTTGTTATATTATTGGATATCTGATATATATCTATACATTTATTTATTATATCTCGTCTCTCATTTCATGCCGAAAATAATCTGGATCAAATGAGTCCTTATAATTCGATAAGATTAATATGTACAAATCCCTACTGAAAAGGAAAAAAATGTACTATATCAATAAAAGGAAAGAGAAACTTTAACAACTATCTAAGTTGGATCCTAAGAAGTTCTGAAGGCAAATTCTAATATGCAATACTAAATAAAATAATATGATTCCCTTAAGGGATTGGAATTCCTACCTTAAAAGTATTTACGAGTTCCCTAATGACATAGACACCATTCCTATTGTCCGAACAAAGGATGAAGTTTCTTTTTTGGATTCAACATAGAGTTCAGGGTTAAGCGACTTGCAAATGGGAAAGCTAAGGACATTGAAGGCTACCAAGCTGAAATTTTTAAAATCAGAGGGTCTATCCTCATCCCTCATATACAAAAGCTCTTCAATTTAGCAGTTAAGCATGGCTTCCCTAAACCCTGTACGCAAAGCCTCATTGTACCTATTTTTAAAAATGGGGATAGAAACATTCCCTCTAATTATAGGTCCATTATGTTTAGCCCGATTTTAGCCAAGCTTTATGGAATTATTTTGGAAAAGAAGATTAACCTTTGGCTAGAAAGTCGCGGTAAAAGAGATAAAGGCCAATCTGGGTTTAGGAGATATCATTCAACCGTGGACCATATTGCTAACTTTAGGATCATTATAGAGGAGTTTCACAATACTAAAACCAATATTTTTTGTTGTTTTGTTGGCCTTAGAAAATATTTTGATATGGTTCCCAAGAAAAACCTTTGGAATAGGTTGGAAGAGATAAAAGTTCCAATTGAGTTGAGGACTATTGCAATAAGGATGTATGAGAACATTATTTCCAAGTTTACGAACACTAAGAGCTGCATGAAATAAATTAACTGCAATATTGGAGTCAATCAAGGTTATCCCTTGTCTCCTACCCTTTTTGGCATATACATTGATAAGTTATAAGATTGCTTAGAAGAAGAAGGTTGTGTCGGCCCTACTCTCATTGGTATAGTCATCAATCTTCTTCTTTATGCCGATGATATTGTTCTTATGACAAGGAGTCCCCATGATCTTGAAAACCAACTAAGAATCCTCAAGGATTTTTGCTCCAATATGGGTATGACTGTTAATACTGACAAGACTAAGGTCATGATCATTAAATATAATAAGATCACTTATGATACCTTCGTATATGACAACAACAAATTGGAGGAAGTGACTTCGTACAAATACCTTGGAATCGATATTCACCACAAGCTCAACTGGAATTATAGCATTGAGAAAAATATTATTGGAGGATGAAAATCTTATTACGGGCTTGAAAACAATTGTAAATCAATCGATCTTTGGATATGGGATAAGAATAAACTCCTATTTGAGACTCTTGTTATACTTGTTATTCTTTATATATGTGAATTTTGGGGATATAGTATCTCTCATGAATCCTGGAGAAAGATAGAGAAACTACAAAATAATTTTATAACCTACAATCTCAAAATTAAAGGAAATACACCCTATCCCATCCTCCTTTTAGAGGCAAGACTTTCCCCCATTGAGAGCTCGATTATGACTAGACACCTAATGTATAAGAACAAGTTAAACAACATGGAAGATAAGAGGATTCCTAAAATTGCTTCAAAATCTAGTTGTAACCACCATCGACTCAAGCGAGGATGGCATAAAGATACCCAGTCTTGGATAAGCTATTTGGGAATCATGGAAGACACCATTTTTCAGAATAAAGATACTATTAAAAATATCATCAAATAAAAATTTAGGGAGGAAATGTGGTGTGATAAAGAGTTAGAGGAAAAAAGAAAATTAAGGTATTATATGAATGTAATCAACCCTGATTTAGGATATCAAAATTATCTCTTTGTTTTGACAAGTGTAAAGAAAAAAATAAGCATTGCTAAGATAAGAACAAATTCTCACGAGTTCCATAGTGAAATTGGGCGTTGGTCAATTCCTAAAACACCATGGGATGAAAGAGTGTGTCATCTTTGTGACACTAAGAAGGTTGAATATGAAAATCACTTTATCTTAGATTTCCTAGCCTATACCCACATTAGATCTCAATTTCAAAATATTTGTCACAATACCAACCTTCATAACCTTTTAACTCAACAAAACTATGGTGATCTTGGAAAGCTTCTCTTAATGCTTTTCTAAATAATTGCAAGTAATCCCCTACCATCTTAAGGTCCGATAGA
>ML856974.1:0-12098 GCA_009831015.1 Picea engelmannii | reverse complement strand
AATATTGGAGTCAAACAAGGTTGTCCCTTGTCCCCTACCCTTTTTGGCATATACATTGACAAGTTAGAAGATTGCTTGGAAAAATAAGGTTGTTTTGACCCTACTCTCATTGGTATAGTCATCAATCTTCTTCTTTATGCCGACGATATCGTTCTTATGAAAATGAGTCCCCATGATCTTGAAAACCAACTAAGAATCCTCAAGGATTTTTGCTCTAATATGGGTATGATTGTTAATACTGATAAGACTAAGGTCATGATTATTAAATCCAATAATATCCCTTATGATACCTTAGTATATGACAAAAACAACTTGGAGGAAGTGACTTCATACAAATATCTTGGAATTGATATTCACCACAAGCTCAATTGGAATTATATCATTGAGAAAAAGATTATTGGGGGATGGAAAAATTATTATGGGCTTGAAAACAATTGTAAATCAACTGATCTTTGGAGTTGGGATAAGAAGAAACTCCTCTTTGAGACTCTTGTTACACATGCTATTCTTTATGGATGTTAAGTCTGGGGTTGAAGTATCTATCGTGAATCTTGGAGAAAGATAGAGCAAATACAAAAGAATTTTATAACCTATAATCTCAAAATTAAAGGAAATACGCCCTATCCCATCCTCCTCTTAGAAACAAACCTCTCCCCCATTGAGAGCATGGCTATGACTAGATGCCTAATGTATAAGAACAAGCTAAAGAACATGGAAGATAAGAGGCTTCCTAAAATTGCTTCAAAATGGAGTCATAACCACCATCGACTCAAGCGAGGATGGCATAAAGATGCCTGGTCTTGGCTAAACTATTGGAGAATCATGGAAGACACCATTTTGTAGAATAAAGATACTATTAAAAAAAAACGTCAAATCAAAATTTAAGGAGAAAATGCGATGTGATAAAGAGTTAGAGGAAAAAATAAAATTAAGGTATTATAAGGATGTAGTCAACCCTAATTTAGAAGATCAAAATTATCTATTTGTTTTTCCAAGTGTAAAGAAAACAATAAGCATTGCTAAGATAAGAACAAATTCTCTTGAGTTCCATAGTGAAACTGGCCGTTGGTCAATTCCTAAAATGCCATGGGATGAAAGAGTGTGTCACCTTTGTGATACTAAGAAGGTTGAAGAAGAAAAACACTTTCTCTTATATTGTCGAGCCTATACCCATATTAGATCTCATTTTCAAAATATTTGTCACACTACCAACCTTCCTAACCTCTTAACTCAACAAAAATATGGTGATCTTGGAGAGCTTCTCTTAATTCTTTTCGATCACAGAAACAAAATTATAGAGAATCGCAAATAATCACTTACCCTCTTAAGGTGGATAGACCAATTCATTCTTAGTGGACAGCAATTAATGATTAAATAAATCTAGAAAAATTGTTTACTTTAAAAAAAAATTGTGTTATATTTATTTTAACTTTACATTTATTATGTGTTGAAAGGAATTAAATTGGTTAAGGGGAAAACTTACTTTTTTTTTTTTTTTTAACGTAAAAGTATGTGGTTTGAGTTTAAAGAGATTTGATAGTTTTGAATGTTTAAATTAATTAAGTGGCAAAGTTAAAGTGTAATGATTCTCTTACAAATAAATATAAATATATATAAGGTATTTAAATTGTAAATTTAAAGTGTGCTATCTATACAAAATTTTAAATTAAAAACATTTGTTTGAATACATTTTAATATTGGATAATTAGATCTAAGAATTTTTGTATTCATTTAATTTAATTTTGTAATAATTTTTTTTTCAAATTTAAACAAATTTCAAATTCATGTTTTGCCATATATTAAATTTAGATTAAGATTATGATTTAATTATCATGTCACCAAAAAAATCATTTTATTATAAAATTAGTTTTTTTGAAAAACATTTAATTATAATGAATTTTCATATTAAAACAATATTTGTGACCAACCTTATTATTGAATGTTGATTCCAAATTAAAACTTTGTAACATTGTTTCTGTTAATTTTTTATTTCAATCTTGAAAATATGTACACTATGATTTCAGTAAAACATTATTGAATTTTCATATTAAAACAATATTTGTGACCAACCTTATTATTGAATGTTGATTCCAAATTAAAACTTTGTAACATTGTTTCTGTTAATTTTTTATTTCAATCTTGAAAATATGTACACTATGATTTCCGTAATTTTAATTAGTTATTAAGAACTTTGTATTGATTCTAAGTGTACTGATTAGTTATTAAGAAATCTTTGTTGTTTTTTTAGTGTTGTATTCATATTGAATAGTTATTAAAAAAATCTTTGACAAATAAAAAAGAGAAAAGTATTCATAAATAACTTGTTCGAATTTAAAAAAATATCAAAATCACAATACTTAATTTATACAAATGAATAATTGTGCAACCTTCCCTAGAAACTTGACCAATGCTCAATAACAAATTTCCACTTTATTGACCCATTACACAAATTCTGTAATATTTTTTTATTAAAATAATAAATTTTCATATTAAAAAAATATAATTTTTTATTATAATAAATTGGTAAGCGTTAATTTATATCTAGGTAAAGTGAATACATTAGTAGTTATTTATATCCACAACTATATAGAATAAATATTATTAATTTTTTTATTTAAATAATTTTTGAAATAATATTTACAAATAATTTAATATTTTTTTTTAATAATACCAAGTTGTTAGTTTTGAAACCTTAAAAAATTCCAAATTCTCAAAACCATTCCTAACCAATTTCCAACCTCCCATAAATGAGTTTTGGATATGCATGGGGAACCCAAAAATCTTGCTCATATTGATCTCATCACTCATACTCATCTTCATAATAATAATCTATTTTTAAGGTCACGGCAAAGCCAGCACACAAAATTGGTGTATGAGACCCCCTTGTTTGTGGGACAAGGGACCCCCTCCGCCCAGCGATTTGACTGGTAAAGTCTACGAAAGTATACATACCCTACCCCCTCTAGATTTGAACCTGTGATCTTTTAAGAGAAAACACATGTTCTTAACCATTATCTCCCCACCAACAATATCAGTGTGTACATCGCTAACTGATAGTGCATCTGATTATGGAGCTTTTTGCGGGTCTTCCATGCGAAATAGGTCGACAGTGTCTGCTAAGAGTGCCTTACCGTTCCCATGACAACCTCAGAGCTGTTTGCAAAAGCTGGGAAGCTGCTGTGAACCACCCCCAGTTCTATCAAGACAGAAAGAAGCTTGGGACTTCCCAGCAGTGTATATGTTTGGTGGAACACCCGGATTATCCTGCTTACCCTGATGATGATCTAGAATTCCTGGTTACTGTGTTCGACCCTCTGCGAGGCACCCGGAAAACGCTTCCTCCCCTTCTCCACTTCCTTCCTCCCCTTCCCCACTTCCCCGGCAGCCCTAATAGAATTCCACTCTTTTGTGACTGTCTTTGTGTCAATCAAAAGCTGGTTTTGATGGGCGGAGGGAATCCGCCCGAGATCTACCTCGCGGACACACTCAAAACCGTTTTCATCTATGATTTCTCATCCGGTAAGTGGAACCGCGGCGCAGACATGCCGGTGACTCGAATCACCGGCGCTTTCTCTGTGTCACCCCACGGACTCATTTACGTTGCCGGCGGACGTGATGACTGCGAAGATTTGCTACGATCAGCAGCTGTTTACAACGTGTCTGAAGACGAATGGAAGCTTCTTCCTGACATGAGCCAAGCGCGGGCTGAATGCTATGGTGCTTTCATCCGCGGAAAATTTTTCGTTGTTAGCGGTTACAATATTGAGTCGTTTGATCGATTCCAGTCTAGTGCAGAAGTTTATGATCCAGACACAGGGACATGGACCACGCTGGAGAATATGTGGACTTTCGGGGAAGGGAAAGGCCCACGGGCGTGTACGGTTGATTCTTCTTCCGGGCGCTTGTATTCGTTCCAGAAGCAACAAGGAGTGATGGAATACGATTCCAACGAAAACGTTTGGAGTGCAGTGGATTCTCTTCCAGAAACCCTTATAACGGTTTCGTGTTGTGCAGCGTGGCGCGACCAGATTTTTGTTTGCGGTTATGATGAGAGTAGTGGGCAGGTTTGCTATCTGTTTGAGCCTCCGCCAAAAGGCGCAGTTGGAGCGCGAGCGCAAACCATTGGAAAGTGGGTTGCCATTGAGAGACCAGAAAACTATCATATGAACAATGTTCAGCGCATTCAGTCTGCCGTTACTTTTGAGATTTAAAGTTAAATCAGGGTGGATCACAGCTGAATGAATCTGTGGGTGAACATGGGTAAGAGATTTTACAGCATTCCTGTTATCCTTGAATGAACACTGGTAGATTTTAGAGTATTCGTGCATTGAAAATAAAAAATAATGGATGTAGTTAGACGTCCAGATCCGATTGAATATTGTTGGTTGATTCCCGATCTATTCGTTCCATCGCGGAACAAAACCATTGAGCAAGAGCGCCGCACTGCGATTGAATGGATGGCTTGGATATACTGACAGCAAGTCACCGGCCCGGCCATTTCTTATCTATCTATATTTATAGACGCGGTTTACTCAGCAGCAGCTTCCCCTGTAGCTCCCATTGAAGATCGAGACCCAGTTACGGAAGTGAGCCCATAGGGTTGATTGCCCGCCAAACATTCATTCATTAGAGCTACGGCCCGAGAGGGAAGGATGGCACGGCTGGTTGATTGTTAAAAATTCCAAATGTTTTATGCATTCCAGAATGCAAGTTTGAAACCCTAAATTATCTGGTTTGGTCTACTAGAGTCTAGGGTTTCTTTAAACCCATCTCTTCTCTTTGACTTTCATTTTCTCCATTTAACCCCACCAACATGATATACAGACTTTATTTCCATAATAAAATCAGATTATTTAAACCTCCATAAAATACATAATCTCGGATCGTGATCTTTGTTTAAATACTCATTTCCATAATAAAATCACATTATTTAAACATCCATAAAATACATAATCTCATGAGAAAGAAAAAACCTCTAGTTTAGGAAATGAGTTGAAGGTAGATTAAATGAGTTGCAAGTTAAACAATGTTTATTGATTATTAAAAATTTTAAATGCTTTATGACAATGCATAATACAATTTTCAAATAGATTTACATCGGTTGGAGTTTGTCTAAATAAGAATAATAATAATAATAATTTAATTTTAAGGTTATCATTAAGTTGAACATTAAATTGTTGTAGGCGATTCCTTTATTTGTGGGATAAGAGATTCTTTCAATTCAACAATTTGAGTGGAAGGTGTACATATCCTACCCTCCTCTAGATCTAAACATGTAATTTCCTATCAAATCAAATGATCAAATTATCTAAACCTCCACTTTGTAAAATATACTTTCAATATTCTATAATGAAATTCCATAATTTCTATATTCAATTTTTACAACTTTATTTTTATTTTTATGTTATGATCATAAATCTCACCCAAAAGATAAACATCTTCAATTTTATGATCAAATGAATAAAGTGAAAGAAAAACCCTATATTCTACTAAATACACAATTTCTTCTCTGTAATTACCATATAAGGATTTGTTCAATTAAATTGTATTATTATAGTTTTTAATTTTAATTTGAAAAGTAAAATGGATCAAGCACTATAATATGTTATAACATATTTGATTAGTTTCAAAATAGATTTGGGATAACCATATGTAACACCCCTCTTTCCCCCAACTTGTAATTAGTCATTAAGTAGGATTACCATGTTGTGGCATGGGAATAGTGTAAATGTATTATTGTTTGAATTTCCAATAACTTAATGTGGGGGTGAAACCTTGAAAGTACTAGTCATGATATCACTAGAGGAAAGAATGTGAAAACTATAAGAGATGAATTAATAAGAAAATCACTGGTGGTTGAACCATCAACCACCCCATGAATGAAAACATGGTCTAGTTGCAAAAGGTCAGCCTGAAATACCACAGGGTCCTGTAGACCCATATTGACCCAGGTTTCCTTCTGACAGAAGGAACATGATAGGAGGGATGTGCGCGCAAGGCATGCCAGAGAATACAAATAAGAGTGGATAATGTGAGGAACTCGCCAGCAGAGAACGAGCCGAAGGCCACAAGCTTGATGTTGAGGAAGCATCTGATAAACCTCGTCGAGGTCATGACAGCGAGAGAAATCTCTGAGAGTATGCAGAGAACAGAACTTGAGCAAAAAGGCCGTGAGCTTGATGCTGAGGAAGCATATGATAAACCTCGCAGAAGATGAGAAAGAGAAAACATCGATGAGAATTGGCATAAATTCCCTGGTGATATCATGGTTTTCCACAGGGGTGGCCAGAGTGCTAAGAATGAATGCCTCTGAGCCTATGGTTGGGTGGAAGGATGAACACCCACAGTCAGTTAGTTGGCTACAACCTCTAATAGATAAGTATTCTCATATCCTGTGTATTTAAGCGGTAGCTGCGAATTAAAGTTGGATATCCTATGAATGTTGTAGGGATGTGCATGTTTGCTCAATGGTTATACTGTATCCCTCTAATTCTCCCTAAATGTATATTGAAGAAATTAAGGAATTCTTTGACTTGTACACGTAAATGCCTAGGCCCCGTGGTGGCTCAAGTTAAAATAAATGAATTGTGAATTTGTTGACCTTGGGGCATAGCCTCACGTGTGCATGCCGACACTCCCAGTCGTTCTAAAGGAAGGAGTCGGTTAAGCTCAAGAGAGGTAGTGCATGTATGTACAGAGTCTCTGCGAGGCGAGAAGAGATCGAGAACCCCCTTTAATTCTAGAGTTGATAAATGAGCGCAAGGGGTGCACAAAAGATTTCTCTAAGTGTTAAGTTCAGGAGAAATAGCGCAAAATACCTAAGCACTTAAGGAGTTGACAAATCTCAAGAAGGATAGCAAGATTCAAGCCCCAAAAGGAGAGATCCTTTCGTTTAGAAGACAAATGGATGATATTAGTTTAGGAGGAGTCGAAGTTCTTTATGATCGTCGGATCTCGAGAAGGAACATGGGTGTTAACCCTTAGAGCCCTTCGGACTTCGGGGGTCGAGAGAATTGAGCATATTTGCTGCACAAGAGGTGAATCCCCCAAAGTCTTGAAGTCCTGAACTTAATCTGGGCCGTAGATGCCTGGGAACTATCCTGACCATCGGATCTACGATATAGTCAGCTCGACGTTGACCACTTCAGGAGGACAGAGGTTTGGTAACACCAAAACCCTTGAAGTCACGAAGTTAATGTGGACTGTGGATCTAAGAATCCTTCGGGATCCCTCACGACCGTTCAATTAAGAGGACATGTGTATTACGTCGAGTTCATGTGGGGGGTCATGTGTCGAGTGATGGCGTTGCCAGGTTTTCCTCTCAGAGTGGCACACACTGGGACCCAAGGGACCCTTGATCGAAAGTTACGAGCCGTAGATCTTTGGGGTCACATAGATACCCTCGGACCGTCATATTGAGGCTGTGGTCAGCCCGACGGTGAACGAATGTAGGAGAAAAGAGGAGTTTGCATCGCAAAACTCCCAAAGAGCTGGGAGCCGAAGAAAATATGAGTCGTCCAATCCAAAGGGACAGGTGTCGTCAGATCCTGCACTCCGGAGAGAAGTCACTCTGAGAGAATCAAAGTGTGAAGGAATGAGGATTTTCGAAGGTCGGAGTCCCAAAGTCATCCCAGCCGTCCGTTGGAAAGGGACACGTGGCATAATATCTTCCATTTTAGAGAAAAGTCACTTAGAGAGAAAAGGGAGTGTGTTGAACAAGAAATCCCAAAGGTTGGAGAGCTGGAGTTCATCAGAGTCGTCCATCAATTGAGGACAAGTATCAACAAATCTTCCATTTCGGAAGATAGCCAGTTCAGAGGAAAGTGGGCTTACGCGAGTTGAGAACTCCCGAAGCCCGAAGCTCCGAAGCACCCTTTGAGTTGGCGCCTGGGCACAACCTGAGGTCATATGAAGGAAGGGGCCTATAATGGAAAGCTATCGCCTGCTATTCAAATCCTTCAAATGGGCCAGGAAAGAGCACGCGGGTTTGGAAGAGTGTGCACTTTGGTGAAAGGGGAACCTAGAGAGAGTTAAGGGAAACACAATTTTGATACGCCACCCTTTAAAAGAGCACCTAGGGGTCAGGTGTGTTACAAATTGGTATCAGAGCCCGACAACAACACTTGACTTGCTTGGGCTCATGCACGAGTCGTATGAAAATATTTCTGGAGGACTTTAAGGGGTAACACCCTATCTTACCGCATTCCTAAGAGGCTTTGAAAACCTCTGCTGAAGAGAGGAATGAGATCCTTTACTGTTGATAGATGTTTTGGAAATTGTCACTGTATGTTGCTATTGTTCCCAAATAAAGAAGTTGACTTCACTGTGAAATTGTACATGCTGTTTTACAGTTATAAGATTTGGTTACCAAGGCTAAGATGAGCTTGCGGAGAATATTACTGCCAAACATAAATCATCTGCATAAGTTCCTTCATCCCTGACTGTGATGAATAGAAGGAAGAATTCTAGGTGTAATGGTCAAGACTGATCTTGACCTAAAGATACTCTGTATTTCTGAACTAGGATACTTATTAAATAACATAATTCGAAATTGCATTTGGGATTTAAGGGAATAGTCCAAATGGTATTAAACATTAAATTGTTAAAATTAAGATAAAATGGTTGACTAAATGTTGATTCTGAATGTGGTAAAGGAAGTGTTGGGGCACTTCTATAAACCTAATGGGTCAGATTGACATCCAATGGTGGATGGTAGCCATATAGATATATTTGGAAGCTAAATTGGTTGATTATGTTACCTTGGGCATGGTTATAATTGCCCAGATTGTATTTATAAGTTGGGTAATGTTCCATGGAGGTTGAGGCAAGAGTGTTTTCTTGCTAGCTGTTATCGTATAGAAAGGGAACATAGTTATGACTATGTCTGATTCAACTTCCATATGGATGTCGTGTGAATGAGTGAAAGCTCACAACTGAGAGGGAATATTAATGTTGTGTGTATCTATGAGGCTTGTTATAAGGATGGTAGAAATATCCTTGGAGGAGGATCTGGAAGTATGATAGGTCCATGTGTAAATGATGCACATGCATGATGTAAGGATATATGCATACTAAAGGCACAATATGGCTTCCTTGATGAGTGATATGTAAGGAAAGAATTGCACTTGCCAATATTAATTGAATACCATAGATGCATGGTTGACTCCATTTTTTCAAGAGTCATGAAAGTCTGTTTTGAATGATAGATTAAGGGGAATGCGCTCCATTCCTTTAGGAAATACAAGTATAAATACATGAAAGAGTAAATGAGCAAGGATGGTCTGTATTAGGATAAGAGACAAATGATTATTCCTTGAGGATCACATAAGAATGAGTTTGAACAATCATGAGTTGACTAATTTTAGAATAGAGATGTATGTAGGTTGTGAAATATACAGTATACCTAGGGAGGTAATATGAGGTACCTAGGGAGGTACCCAATGAGAATGTGGTTATGTATTATTAGTGGAAATCATTTAATATATGAGAATGTGGTCATTCAATGTAAGGTGGACTAGGCCCACTATATTAATAAATGACCACTATGGTAGTTGGATGTAATAAATGTCAGAAGGCTCTCTAAAAGGTTCCTAGGAGATATCGAGAGGTATATAAAGAAGTGTAAGCAATGTAATGAAGCATAGTGAAGAATATTGTCATTGTAACAAACAAGTGTTGCTTGAGGAGTGCATTCCTTCCTTAAGGAATAATATATGGTGTTACCCTACCTCAAGGGTTTTCTCTATATTATAGTGTTCATGTTATGGTGAATGGTTTATGGTTTATTCTTGGTCTTATTGAATTATATTTGCAGATATGGTATAGGTACTTATCAATTGGTATCAGAGCACTTTCCTTGGCCAAAGAAGGGAATACTTTTTTGTTTTTTTTGCAGAATTTTTCTAGGGCAGAAAAAAAGGGCGACACACTTCAAGTTCATATCTGAAGCTTTACGAGTTGAATTTGGAAAAAAAATTGTGTATTTGAATTCCTCTCGGAAAAATACCCAATTTCAAAACAAAAATCAATCGAAACAGAGTTTGGGAAGTGAAGTTATGAGAATTTTAAAATCAACAGTTTTTCAGGGTTTTTCCAGAAAAACCGTGATTTTCTCCCATAATTTATTTTTGAACCCTAGTTTTTGTTGAATATTTTTCCAAGCAAGATGTATTTTACAGGAAAATATGATGGTCCTAGTATTGAATGATTCTTACATTCCCACAAGTCAGAATGGAAAGGGCAGTGAAAATCTTTTGTAGACTGGGGTTTCAAAGGTGATGCTCTCAAATGGTGGAAATTATTTCACCATTCTGAGTGGATGTCAGTTTCTGAGGAAGCACTTGATTTTTTTTTTAGACAAGTGGTCTCATACAAAGAGTAAGGATAAATACATCACCAAGAGTTTATTTTCATGTGGAAAATCTATATTACAAGTTCATGGTTGTATTCATAAAGAAAATGTGATTGTTTCTATTAACCCTAGTTGCAAACAAATTTTTATCAATATTCAATTGGTTAATATATTGCAAGTTCTAGAAAATAATATTCAAAGTACATAGGTTGTAGGTGAAAATGTTAAAATTTTTAAAGATTTGAAGCTCAGTATGGATAAATATGTGTTGCATTTAGATTTTGAGGCTCTAGATATGGGGGATGAAGACATTGTTTTGGGATATCCTTGGATAGGATCAATGGGTACCATTAATATTAATGTGAAAAAGAAGTTTATAAAGCTTTGGTACAAGAAAAAGAAAATTACATTGCAAGATGTGTCTCTTAGTAAGAAAGATGGACCCATGGAAGCTAACAAAGAAGTTATTGCTGAGTTTGAAGTTGAATCAGAGGTAGAGTCTACAGAAAGAGATGAAGAAAAAATACAGGAAGGACACAGTCAGGAATCTAAGGAGGTCATTGACTCAAAGGCACAAAGTGTTACAGATTTAAATAAAAAAGAACATATACCTACAGTTGTTGTATATTTCCATCCACATCATATAGAGACACAACAATCATCAAGGCAAGGGCATGTGCATCGACACATTTATGCACCAGGAGGGCACCAGATAAGAAACCGATCAAGAGGTGCATGGAGGACTACTAGCACTACAGGAAGAGTTCAAGCTACATAAACAATATCATGGCAACCCTGACATGATGTAGAGGAAGATCAGGGTGGCAAGGAAACACATAGACATCATGTTCAACTTCCATTGGGATGGATGGATAGTCGTACTTGGTACCAATTGGGTACATTGCTTAGTTGGTCATATTGTATGGTTTCTTCTCATGTTTCGAGGACGAAACATGTGAAGGGGGATGGAATGTAGTATACCTAGGGAGGTAATATGGGGTACCTAGGGAGGTATCCAATGAGAATTTGGTTATTTATTATTAGTTGAAGTCATTTAATATATGAGAATGTGGTCATTCAATGTAAGGTGGACTAGGTCCACTATATTAATAAAGTCCCACTATGGTAGTTGGATGTAATAAACGTGAGAAGGTTCTCTATAAGGTTCCTAGGAGATAGAGAAAGGTATATAAAGAACTGTAAGAAATGTAATGAAGCATAGTGGAGAATATTGTCATTATAACAAGCAAGTGTTGCTTGAGGAGTGCATTCCTTCCTTAAGGAATAATATATGGTGTTGCCCTACCTCAAGGGTTTTCTCTATATTCTTGTGTTAATGTTATGGTCAATGGTTTATGGTTTATTCTTGGTCTTATTGAAGTATATTTGTAGATCCGGTATAGGTACTTAACATATACCCATGGTAGCTACACAAAAACTTTTGATTATGCATATGGTTAAGTACAACATGCATGTAAGGTAAAAAAACCAGAATATGTATGGATACATAATTTGGGTGCATGGAAAATATGCATGTTTATATTCCTTATGGAATATTTGATAAATATCTAAAGCTAAATCAAGGTTGAGGCCATCACACATAGTGATGGACGTGCAATAAGGAAGTTGCATGATGAGGGAGTTCCCTGTGGAAGAACTATGTGAAAAATCTGTCAGGAGGTCAGAGTCACAACCTTAATAACTGGTGAGAAACTAGGCAGTGAGCTACAAGCTTATATATATATAA
>ML856973.1:14053-27302 GCA_009831015.1 Picea engelmannii | reverse complement strand
GTATGTACAAGAACTATGTTATAGAAGAATATTGTTACCTTGACTAGAAGAAGAAGTCTACTTCATCCTGCTTAACTTTCTTTGAGGGTTCCTTTTCTTCGAAAACTGTTGCTTCGTGTGTTTCCTTCCTTTTCTTTAACTCAGGACAGTGTTTCCTGTAGTGACCATATTTTCGACAGTTGAAGCATTATATTTTTGACATATCCTTTTCTTGATTTGGTTTCTTCCTTAAGCCAAACTTTCTCTTATTCCTGAAATTCTTGAACTTTGTTGTGAAGGCTTGATCATCATATTTCTTTCGAGATTTCTCTTTTGCGCTAATCCTTGATTCTTCTTGTGCACAGCAGGTCCAAAACTCTTCAAATGTGGGATACTCCTTTCTTGCATTCATGCTTGCGGCAAATGCATCCCATGTCTTGGGAAGGCCATTGAGTACTATATTTACTAGTTCCTTTCCTGAAATGATTTCTTCAATAACTTGTAGTTGATCTCTTAACTGAGAGATTCTTACAAGGTATGATGTTATGCTGTCATCATCATTCATTTTCATGTCACAGAGCTCATTCTTCAAACTCATTACTTGTCCAATGTTTCTGACTGAAAAGAGGTTAGTTAGGGCATCGTACATCTTCTTAGATGAGTCAAAATGAGAGATGTAGGGTATCAAGTGGTCTTTTACAGAGTCCACTATGATATTCATAGCATTGATGTCATTGTCCTTGAATTTCTCCATAACTGCAACGTTCTGAGGTTCCTTCTCTTTTCCTGCTTCAAACTGTGGTTCCATGATCTTGCCTTTCATGATATCCAACACTTTATTCTTGGCAAGGATGAGGTCAATCCTTGTCTTCCATGCTCTGAAGTTAGAAGCCCCTTCTAACTTGTTTTCTGACTTCATAGAGTAAGTCACGACTTCTTTGACTTGGTCATCCTGACTTTGACTTTGTCAACCTTTGACTTTGACCAAAAACTCAAACTTGATGTCTTGGCTTGCTGAGAGTACTAGGAGGTGCGCTAGGCTATCTAGGAATTAGGTCAAGCTCTTCAATTAAGGTGCCTCAACAAGAGGGTTAGAGTTTCGTTGCTGCAGCAAAAATTTGACTGCAACTGAGCAGATCCTCCCAATCTATCTTCTAGCGGTTAGACTGTTCGAAGATAGTGTGGGCCCATAACCTGTTAGAAAAATAGGTGTGCTCGTTTCACCATAGACAATATAGCAATATTGTCACCCAACCATAGGCACAAAGGCCACCCTCGAGCACCTTAACCTTGACAGACAAAATAATTCCGGAAGCAATCCAATAGCCAACCAAGGTAGCATACCTTTCTCCAAGGCTAGTGCACAAAACAAGAATAACCAAAGATGAAGTAGAAAGTCCAAACCGTAACCAAGAGAAAGTCCAAACCAAAACCAAAGTGCCAGTTGCAACAACTGCAACTGCACTTTCTCTCCAAACTTGCGCACCACTGATCTTATGCAATTGTGAGTGTGCATGTGACAAATGAGCTCTAGCGCCCTCTTATTTATAGTCCTCCAAGTGACCTAACTGGGCCGACTTCTACTTCTGGAGAATAATAACTCAATATTAATTATTCTCTTGAGATGACTTGTCTTCTAGGGTTATTATTCAATGTTTTAGGGTTTGTCTTGCTTCCTGGAATATTCTAGTCTTGTCAAATGTTACACGTGGAGGTTAATACCTCCCGCAGCTACCATAATATCAACAAAGGGTGCATTTTTACTAGGGTCATGACAAAAGAGCTCAACAATCAATGTCACCAACATCGAGGTACATAGAGGGCTTGGTGCTCTTGATTAAATGCCAGTTTTGTACCCTCATACATGATAGAATCCAGTGGAAACGTTGCAATCCTGCCAATATTGAAATCCTGAAAACCGTTAAGTCTGCTAAATTTTGAATGGGACCTAAAACTCTACTTTCTCCATATGAAGTCCAATGAGGTTGGAACCACTCTCAAACATCCTGAAACAATTAATTGTAATGTTAAAAATTTAAGTAAAAGGATGAAAATGAAAGATAAAGGAGAATGTCACTTTTAACATTACCATTCCCCTAGGGTGGGTCGGGAATCGAACCGGTCGAATAGGCATGGACTCTGTCGGTTTGATTGGTTTGGTACCGAACCGGTCACCAAGCCGAGTTGAAGGCCAGTTTGACTCGGCTGGCTATCTTCTCGGCTGGTTTGGCGAGTGGATAACAACTCGGGCTGAGTTTAAACACTATGCTTTCATCTGCTCCGTAACCTTGTGGTTACAGTCTTCGACAGTTTAGGGTCATCTCTTAGTGCCCCTGAAACTTGCTTTTATATGCTTTTGGGATATCACAACCTTACCTTGTGTCATTCTGAGTTTTGCACTTGGAAAATTTACAGTAGGCTCTCACAAGCCTCTGCAATCCCACGACCAAATTATCTAATTCATATCAAAGAGTAGAATATAAAAAATCACAAAGGAAATAATTCTTATGGTCTCTGTTGTGAATCGTGAGTTGCAAATATACACAAAAATATTAATTTCAATTTCTGTTACTGCAATATTGCAAATCTACACTTTGAAAATTATTTGCTAAGATGCTCATGAACCATTTTGAAATTGTATGAATTTTCTGTCTTTAAAGATCACTAGAAACACTGGGAAGCTAAGGGTGAAGTCTTCATTAATTTTCATTGCTTTCATTATCATAGTCACCTGCCATGTTTGAAATTCACTTTGTCTGCCTCATCTTCAAATTGTGTAGCATGCTTTGCTGCCCAGTTCTTGATATCATCTTTTAATTTTGAGAATGTATTCAAAAGACATCTAAATTTGCTTTGGTCTTCTTGTCTACCTTTTTAATAAAGCTTCACATTCAGATAGCCTTTCAGTCAGCCTATCTAAGGTGGGCACTATGTCTTTACAGCTTAAAATTGTGATCTAGATATCCTTCAATAGGCCTGTCAATTCTCTACTTGAAGGCTTCTAGGGAGCCATAAATTTTGTTAAATCTTTTTTAGAGTTTTCTCTGTTATTGTTTATTCCATCATTAGGATGGGAGAATGTCAAAGGCGAACACCTCAAATGAGCATTATCACGAGGAGAATTGAGAGGAAATTATTCAGTAGTTGAGACTTCTAAACACAAGTGCCTCTTGTGAATGATTCCAGGTATGTACTTTCCAAAACCAATTTTGGTTGGGACCTTCTTTGCCAAAAATCCTTTGAGGTCGGAGGAGATATCAAGATGTAGAAAAAGCATGTGAAGATATTTTGAATTTACAATAAATCCTTGCATGCTGCTACGTCATCTAAAAGGGAGTTAGTAATCACTAGCTTCACTCTTGAGTACATGCCCTCTTTGAAGATATTTTTGCCTCTTGCAAGGTTGTTTTCCATTTGATTGCAATACCTTCTAATATACTGTTCTAGAGGGAGTAGTGATTTGTCATATTTCCTCTAATTGGTTGTCAAGGGAACAAAGTGCAATTTTAAAAGCTTATAGGTTCAATAAGTGATGCATAGCAATTCTTTGATCCCCTAGGCAAATTAAAAATTTCAAATCTTGAACAATTGTTGATAGTTCAATCATGTTATTTGTTGACTTGCTTACACTAAGTTTGAAGGATAATTTTTTGATGTTGATGTGGATAAGTCCACATATTCTTTTCTTCCATGATGTTCCACTAGCTATCCATCGAAGAATAGGGTTGCTTTGTCATTTTTGAGCACTTGTAGGGAGGAGGGAGGCTCCTTGCCAGGATCTCTTGCATTATGCAACTATTCTAGTTCTATTCTTTGAGATAGTCTTCTAATCATAGTAGTAGTTAAGCTCCTATTTAAAGTTTACTTTGCTTGCTAACCAATTATGACTTCTCTACTTTCCATCAAAGATGATTCTATTTTTATTATCCTATTCTTACCACCAGCTGAAGCTTGGTAATCGATGCCATTACTCTTGAAGGATTGATTGATCTTCTAATGGTTTTGGATGTTTATTTAAACATGTATCCATGTACATACTGCAAGAATTCAACATTTGAATGATAGTGGGGTTATCTTCATCTATATCATTTTGTTTTCACACTTCAAAGGTGATTTTACAATGAAAAGGGATGTGGTCAATTGTCTCCTTCGCATTTTCAAAGTGGATACACCATAATGGGCTTTGAATGCCCCTCTATTAGCACATATTATTGTAATTTGTGATGAATAAGATATTTAATAAATGTCGTGGCATGATTTCACGCATGCAAAGTCCCCAAAGTCACCAAGCCAGGTAAACACCATAATTAATCCAAAATATCTAAAATTAAATTTGGAAACAACCTAATTTTACACAAAAAACTATCGTCCAACTATCCCAGACTTGTACTTATTTTTTTGGCTCACAAATTTGCTGCCTGAGATGACCATTGGATTATAGACCAGTAACAAGCTGAAAATACCTAAACTTTGTCTCAAAATTGGGCTTAAGATGTTGAATGGCACCTCAATTTTCAATGAATAAAACTCAATCAAATTCTTGCTCGAATATTAGGGCTTATGCATTGGCAAGCCCACCCCTCAAAAGGATACTCTAGTAGTCAAATTCAGAGCCCGCATTGAGGTTTTTAACATTTATGTTTGGTGGTAGTAGTGTTGGAGTCTGAGCTTAAAATCTTCCCATAGAGATTGGGGGTTATAAAACTTGTTAAGGGTTACATGGAACCATGGTTTGAAGGCATTTCCCCCCCACAATTCTCAGACCATGATTTGTCAAACTGTCTCCAAAAATCTAGGGTTGAAATCTTCCAAGCAGGCCAGTGGCTTATGTTTGAAATATATAAAGTTCAATTTTAGTTTTATTAAAGCTGCTCTATCTTTCCTTTATTTGTAGTTATACCATCATGTTACTGTCACGGAACCCATTTACACTAATTTGTTACTTTGATAAAAGCCCTTTTAAAAGTTAATTTATATGGAGACAAAGAGATTCAAATTTGTTTCTTGAAACCATATTCAAAGCTCACTGTTTCTGTTTTTTTTTGGCTACATATTTACCCTTTTAAAATACAATATTTCATTATTTTCCTGATTGATTTAAAAAAATATTGCAATTGAGCCAAGATCACATGCATAAATAGGAGTTATTGAACCACAGTGGTGACAAGTGAGTTATCGACTCTATACATGGTGAGAGATCAACTGTAACCATTCTAGGCACTTGAAGTTTACAATTTTTCAATTTTCATTGTTACAATGGAATTATTTAAAGTGTTTACATTTTTCCAGCTATATTCTTTAGATTGAAGTTTTAGAAGGCTAGTTTTAATGTTACAATGCAATCGTAACATTTGAAATATTTCATGTAAATTTTAATGATAATTCGGGGATCAAAAAAAATATATGAGGCCTTTTAAAAAAGAAAATATGGTAGCCTTTTCCTTTACAACTATCTTTGCAATTCTTGACGTCATGACTATTTTAACTCATTTCTATTTCTTGAGAGTATGATAAAGTAGGAGCAAAGATTTGATAAAAACTTTTGGAAGTTAACCAAATTTGCATGCTTTTTCTATGCATCGACCACCATCTAATTGCTTGATCATTCAAAGATTCAAGAGATCTTTGTAGAATACCTTTACTCCTAGTGGTTTTTGAAATTTGACCAACTTGCTCTTCAAGTTCAGCCATTTCTAGAATTTGAATATCAAACTTTTGAGAAACTTGGTTCGACTCGAATAGGCATGGTACTTGGGCCTTATTGTAAATGTTGTTTGTAAGGTGAGGAACAACACTGTAGCAATTTGAACATGCTTACAAGGATTTGTTGTTGTTTTCTTTCCCAAGGAAAAATTATTACAGTCATAGAGAAATATACATGTTACATAGCGTTATAGGCCTCTGGACAAGAGAGCTGTCCTATTATCCTTCTTGCCTTAAAAAAGGAATTTTGACCATTGAATCTTTACAACTAGAAAGGACAAAATCCTGTTCGTCATACATTCTTAACTTTTTTCTTTTTATTTAGATCCAATCGAGAAGCTTAAGCATCATCTCTACCATATGTTCACAAAATCATAATCAAACAAGAGCAAAAAACAAAAGCAAATAATGACTAAGGGTACCAGACTTCCATGTCTGAGAGTAGAACTCTTTTACATTCATTTCATGATTGGTGTGAGCAAAGGATATCCATTCAAAAGTTCTTTCTAGCTCTCCACATGCTCTTTTAATGGGCCCCAACTCTAAATTATCCACTCGAATCTTATCGTTAGCCTAATCAACAACAAGTTTAGAGTCACCCATTACCTGTAATCTTTGGCAACCCATCCAATTGGCTAAATAAATAAGAACCCACAAAGCAACATATTCTGCCTTGTTATTGGATCGTCTGCCTAGTGCATACTTCAAGTAAAAGCAATGTGTTTAGTTTAAATAGAAAACAACTCCATCTCCACCTTCTACTGGATGGCCTTGACTGGCTTTGTCAAAGAACCCCCATGGAGTTGACATATTGAAGCCGAGCTTCACAATTGATTTCTTTCTCTTTTGCTTCAGACAAACCTTGAATTCCATGTAGGACTTTAACACCAATTGAGTAACCACCTCAACATGCATGATAATGTCCTCGAATATCGCTCGGTTGTTAGTCCACCACAAATTATAAATGAGATGACAGGCAAGTAATTTAAGCTCGACAAAAGGAACATTCCTCGTCCACTCTTGTAGAGATCCTTCTAGAGAAGAATTATTCTAAGAAATATTTTGGAGGAGTCTTGAGGATATCGTTGACTAGACCTCCTTAAAGAAAGGACATGTAACAAACAAATGATAAACCGTCTCTTCATCTAATTTACATAGAAAATACATGTTTGGGTTGATCCATCGTCTTTTTAAACCTTTGTCCCATGTCAAAAGCTTATTCGAGAGAGTAATAGAAATCGTGATATTGACCTTCAACGAGCTTTGCAATTTCCATATCAAGGCCCACCATCGTTTTCCCTCTACTTGTCAATCCTCCTCCATATATGCTTCATAACCCAACTTCGCAGTGAACTCTCCATTCCCCAGATTCCTCGACTATAATAACCTATCTTCATCTGATAAATTAGTTGCTCCTAGAACTAGCAACTTTATGAAATTCCTTCATTCTTTTGCTTGAGGACTAACCAACTATAAATCAACATTTGTCAACCAACCTTGGCTCCAAAGAGCATTTCTATCATGTTCACTGACATCAGTTAAACATAAGATACCCTTTTCATGTAAACTGTTTAAGAGCTCGTTCAATAGCACATGGTTTCACGTGACTCCAATCCATGGGTCTTCTCTTATTCGTAATTTCTTACCATTACCAATCCTCCAAGATAACCACTTACCAACTCGCGAGGCAACATCCACAAAGACTTTCCAAATAATTGAACAACGATTTGGAGTCTTTTGTTTAGTTTTGAACCGATCCTCCATAGCTCGACCTTGCAAATATTTCGATTTCATTACCTTCCCCCAAACATAATCATTATAAACCAGATGCTAAAGATTTTTTGCTGCCAAGGATTTACTGAATTTGTAAATAGTTTTTTTGAGACCCCATTTTACCAGAACAATACATTCATATGTTTTTTTACCCGACCATAAGAACTTAAAGCATTTCTTCCCAATTTTTGTAAGGATGCATGTAGGCACCTTGGCAATGGGCGTATAATATATTGGTATACTCTCAAGCACAATGTTGATTAGAAGAAGACTAACACCTCGAGACAAACCCCTGTTTATCGATATCAAAATTCTGGCCTCAATCTTCTTGTAGAGCCACAACCGATCCTCAAAACGATATTTGTTTGGTTTCATGTAAAACCTAGGTACTTGAATGCTTGCTCAAACTCAATGCAAGTGATTGGCATAATGTCCTTTATTTGATTTGAAACATCCACTGGAACACAGTTCGAGAGCATACACGACTTCCTTAAGTTCAGTTCCATACCTATGGCCTTACAATAAAGGTCCAAAATGGTTCTTAATGATCTCAATTCTTGTGATGTCCCATCACCAAACAACAAGACATCATCAACGAATAAGTGATGCATAATATTCATAGAATTTGAAACTTTAACCCCTTTTAAAACTCCTCTCTCTGTAACACCCTTTATGAGCAGGCTTAAACCCTCTACCACCAACAGAAAAATGAAGGGGGATAGAAGGCATCCTTGTCTCAAACTTTTGGATGTCGTAAAGAAACTTGAGGGAGAGCCATTGAGCAACACAACAAAGGGCATTGACTGTATACATCCCATAATCCAATTTACCATTTGTAAATTCATTCCTAGCTGCAACAATGTCAACCTGATGAAAGTCCAATTCACCTTATCGTAGGATTTTGCAAGATTGATCTTTATAACGAAAGCAAGCACCTTTGATGTCTTTAAGGAATGAAGTTCTTCTTGAGAAATGGCCACAACATTGTGAATTTGACGATTGAATAGGAATCCAAAGTGTTCTTCTGAAATAATTCCTGACAACAAGCCTTTTAAATGGTTAGCAATAATTTTGGAAATCAACTTATAAATCAAATTACATAGGGAGATCGGTCTAAAATCCTCAAAATATAGTGTCTTGCTTTTTCAGAATTAGGGTTATAAATGTAGTATTGAGTGCTCCTTTACTTTCCCCAAGGACATCGATTCTTGGACAATTGTAACCAAATCATCTTTCATTAAGTAAAAAAAGACCCAAAAAAATTCAACTGTAAGGTTGTTGTTAGGCCCTGTTCTTTCCACCTTCTTGAAAGAGGACAATGTTGAAATAACTTCCTCGCAAGTAATATCATCGTCTAGAGAGTGGTTCATGTCTTCATCTATAAGCCTTAGAACTAATTCTACATTCTTTCAACTTTTGTAAATTTTTAATTGCCATTCAAATTCTTTATATCATAGTTTTGTTTGACAAAATGATTCATTGATTGTAATTTTCCTTCTTGTTCTAGATCAAAATCGTTTGTGACCTAATATTTCATTTTCCTTGTCAATTTATTTTGGTGGCTTAGACCATATTTTCCCATCTTTTGAGTCAAGAGAGACATTGACTTTATTTCCATTACCCCTAAAGGTTAAATGTATTTCATTTAATAAGATTGAACATCTCATCTTCTTCCTCCATGCTCTATGTATCCATATTTAGCACCAACCAAATCAATATACTTAAAAATAAATGGAGATGGTGATTCCCTTCAAATTTGTCTCTCCATCCTTTGTAACTTCTAAAAGTTATTAATTGGTGGTTGACCACTTGTGAATAGTTTTTAAACCTTGACAATGTTGATTAATCCTTTTGAATCTAGGCTTTTTTAGGTTAAATATTGACTTGTGCACTAAACTTGACCACTACTTGAGATACTAAAAGCCTTCAATTTCTAGGTCGATTTAAGGGTCAAATTTAGAGAACATGTCCCCAAACTTGGCCAATCTCTATGTTGATTTTGCTTGAATTCAATTCACCTTTGATATCAAGATAAATTTGTGTCGTCTTAAGAACTTTAGACATTGCATTATCTTCTTTTGGTAGCATCACCAATTATTTGGTTTGATTGAGAAATTTATTTTCTTCACTTTGATTAAAAGGGAAATTAGGCACACTAAGAGAGGGGTTTTCCCATGCTTAAAAGTCTTTCTTTCATCATAGATGGTTTTGGTATTTTGTTTGCTTTTTACCCTCTTGATTCTTGGTTATATTGAATCATTTTAAACTGACATTGACTATGTTCTTACTCCATACCTTGTAATAATGTTGAAATTGACGACACTTTTCAAACTTTGCCACTTTTCTTTAGAAATTGCAACAAGCTTACTATCATTTCACTTTTCCTTAATCTTTTTAAGTTGGGTGGGGCAATCTTCCATAGAATGGTTGTTGACTCCAAATAAATTACAACAAAACTAAAATTTGTTCTAGATGACACTTCAAGCTCAATGGGCCCCTTTTAAAACAAATGTAACAATATGTACCTCTTCAACCATTGCCCCTTTGACCTCCACAATCTTGACCTCTCAATCCTCTTCCACCCCTATAAGGGTGTTATTCTAGATAAATAATTGCATATATACAATTTGTGTATTTTCTAAAATTTGTCTTCTCGCAGTATGCAAACATTTTGAAGTAAAAAATGAATTGTTTTTAGGGATGGTACACCACATCTTTTGATTCATCACATTATCTAAACAACTTCATGTGTCATGAATACCCATGATTCACAAATCTCACTATAAAGGATTAAGTTGTTGGCGTTGTGATAACGTGAAGTCATACTTTGAATCATTGCTTATGTGTAGGGTATATGCACCAAATTTTTTTGAAGTGTTTTTAACAACTAACTCTATTTAGTTGCTCCACAGTTTTCAATTTACCAGTTTTTGATCATTGATGCCTTAGAGAGTTTCTTTGTATGTGTCCGTTGTGAACTCTTAATGGACCTCACAATCTTTGGTTTACTCTATATTTTCTAGTGGCATATGGCTTATAAGATCTTTGAATCTTTGAATCATTATCTTGAACAAATATCCATTAGTTGTGTAGTTCAAGATCCATTACTAGTGTAATTTCTTTTAGCTTTTGAGTAACCAATTGGTGTCCACTTGTATAAACAAACGCAGTGAAGAACTATATACTCATCATTTCATGGTGGATCCCTGCTTTGGCTCAAATTTAGAGCTAATGTAAAGTTCTACTTGAAAATGATTATCAAAATTCTAAAATTCCATTGATTATTGACCTTCATCATCAACAACGGTTTTCCAAATCACTTTGGTCTAATGTATTGACCTCAATCTAACATTTGTCTTTCTTTAGATTTGGATGTATTCGAGGTAAATTCTTAAAATGACTCGACCTTTGATTATAATTCACTTTCACTTGTATGTATGTTGACTTGGAATTTGTTTACAACTTCTATATGGAACCAACATTTTATGTAGAACATTCGTCACTTGATTTGTTCTCTAATTGAAAGTTACAATCCCAACATGATTCATCACTTTAATATTTAGTGTTTGTTTTATCTTTAGGTTACATTTTGAGAGGGGAGCGATTCTTGGAATTCATAATGTGACATTATAATGATATCAATGGCATGGCCATTTATAGAAGATCATCGATAGAATGCCAATAATCTTCTAGTGATTGTGGGAGCTTCGAAACAAATAATTTCTGTCATTTGAGTCTCAACCTTCTCATCTCCTTTACATCATTGCCCAATTTGATCTAGATCCTTTGAGCAATTTGGATTTTTTTAAAGCTCTTTCTATAGTCTCCGATTCAACATGGGGTTAGAGTAGAGGTGATATCTACTTCACCTTTGAAGTTATTGAGATTCAAAAGACATAGCAAGATAATCGAATAAAGAGAAGAACAAACCAACACTAGGGAAACACAACACTTGAAGAGAAATCAAACAAAAGGAGTGCAACCCTTGAGAGAGAGTGAACCCAAAAACAAGTTCACTGGAGAGAGAAATAAACCCAAGCACAAGAGAGCGTAACACTTGATAGGCGCCTTAGGAAAATCACTTTATGAAAGAATGAATGAATCATTCGATGATAATTAAATGTTAGTTGGGTATATATACATAACTCAAGGTAGGGCACTTTCTCCAAGAGGGGTTATGAGCCTGCGTGTTTAAGGTCGATCTTAAACATCAATACCAACTTGATGAGAACCATCCAGAGTTATCATTTTTTTAAAGGTTGCATTTAGTGGTTGTTTTTATTCCATTTAAAAAAGTGATGTTGCCGATTACACTTTTTTTCAGTATGAAATTACAAAATTTTGCAATCATGATCTGTTAACTTGCAAACAAAAACCTTAAAATAAACCTCTTTTGTTTGGGGTGGGGGAGGATTTTCAACTTGTTTGAAGTTGTGGCCTTGACAACTGGTATCGTTTCATATAGAAACCTTAAAAAAGATATCTGAATTGAAAAGTGATGCTAGCAATAACACCCCTTTTTTGGGTTAACATTACTGTTGATATTATGGTAGCTACGAGAGGTATTTACATCCACGTGTAAACCTGACGAGAATAGAATATTCCGGGAAGCAAGAAGAAACTCTAATTGACTGGTTAATAAACCTAGAAGACAAGTCAGCTCAAGAGAATGACTTGTATTAGGTTATTAGCTTCCAAGAGAAGAAGTTGGCTAAAGGAAATGTTATATACTAAAGAATTAGTACCTAGAATGAGAAGTCGGCCCAGGCAGTCTACCATAAACACTATAAATACAAGAGGCCAGTCTTCATTCTGGCCAGGATTCTCAGAACCGTAGAAGCAACACTTGTGCGCACTGCAGTTGGTCAATTTTTGCATAAGTCTGGAGGAGAGCTGCTGTTGCAGAGCTGTTGCAACTAGCAGATTTCGGTTTTGGCTTGGACTCTCTGATCAACTCTTGTTACTCTTGCTAGGTGCGCTATCCTTGGAGAAAGATGCGCCACCTTTGTTTGACTATCCAGCCTAGGGTTTGCTTCCAGAATGATTCTCTGTCAAGGTTAAGGTGCTCGGGGGTGGCTTTAGCCTATGGTTGGGTGACAATAGTGATATTGTCTATGGTTAAACGAGCACATCCATTATATTCTAACAGGTTATGGGCCCACACCTCCTTCATTCAGTCTTGTTGAAATAATGTAACTGCGAAGAGCATTCTTATTATTATTGTTATTTTATTATTATGATTAATCCCCATTGTGGATTAATCATGTCGGTAATTGTATTAGGACCAAACCCCCTTTTGCGGATTGGTCATCAGACAATTATAATGGGCATAATAAGAAGTCGGCCCCAACAGTTATTATTGAGACCCAGAATTAATTTAAAGGTGGGTTTACCCACCCAGAGTGAGAGGTCAGCCCTGCCAGTGAAACCCTTTCACACGTGCCAGTCTTGTATATATAGGAGGCTATCGTCTCACTTCTAACACACAACTCACTTGCTCATTATCTTATGAGGCAAACTGCCATTACCAGTCAGAGAGAGGAGAAGAAGAGTGGCACATCTCTTGGGGAGGACTATCTGTATTGGTTTGAGTTATCTCTTAAACATTGTGGAAGCTATTTATGATAAGGAAGTTTTTGCTGGGTTTTCTTCCCCTAGAGGGTTTCCTAGGATAAATGTTGTGTCTCTTATGAATGTGTATTTCTCAGTGATCTTGTTCTTATGATGCTCTTATCTATTGAAATGCAAAGAACTATAATAATGGCATAAACATTAACATGGTATCAGAGCCAAC
>ML856972.1:17239-27302 GCA_009831015.1 Picea engelmannii | reverse complement strand
AGCACGTTCAATAACGTTGTCAGAAGCTTTCAGAGCACAGCCATACTCGCCAATATCGATGAGATGATCGATTACAGTATCCTCAGAGGTGGATCTTTTTCCTCTTCCCATATTGAACGTGTCTCCTTCCACCGAAAATCAGTACTAATTCTCAAACGAAAACCTTGCCAATGAATCCTTGAAGCTCGATCGATCATATTCCTTATTTATTACACGTTTCCATCATCAAAATAATTTTCTTTATCCAAGTCGGCTGACCTAGTAGTCCACACAATCGCGGCGCCCATAACATTTGTCGTCTGGTTTTGCAAGAATTATATCAATTTCTTCCATGCCTAGTCGGCCTGACTTTGTGGTCCGAACAATCGCGGAGCCCATAACATTTGTAGGCTGGTTTTGCAAGAAATGTAGCCGTTCAGTCATGTATGGGGAATGGCAAGGTGTTCAAAGTTGTTGGGAGGGACAAAGGTGTGTTGTGAATAAACTGTCACTAGGCTCCCTAGCATTGACTTTTACAAATAATGCGAACTAATTGATGCACGCAAGCAGTTTTTTTTAGCTTATAAAAAAAAGTGCCAACTAATTTCTCATGTAGGTGAAATTGTATACGAGCATATCCATATAGGTGAATGTGAAATGTAGTGAGAGAAATAAAATGAAATGAGGTATGTCTTAACTGTGTTAAATTGTGTGTGTTAAATTGTGTGATTGTTGTTTTTGGTTTATTGTTTGTTTATGTTTTCATTGTCAGCAATTGGTTTCAGAGCCTAGAATTGAATAATCTAAGAGCTAGGAAGAAAAGAATCATGTCACTTGATATCAGAGAAAATTAGTCAAACTCAAAATTAAGGGCTCCAAGAAAGAAAGAGAAAGTAGATCATCGATAGTTGAATCAAAGGTCTATAGTTGAATCAAAGTTAGAAAGATCATAAGGCAAAGGCAAGTTTGTTCCAAGGAGGAACGATAATCATCAACCTATCATTTAGTTCCATAATCCTAATTGAAGGACAATAGTAGCTTTCCAACTTGACGTCGCTATCTTCTCCTAAGATCATCCCTCCCAGAACATTAACACAAGCACAATTCCAATTTCTAGGGATTATGCCCCCTTCACATTAGGGAAGGACTGATAATTGTGAAATAAGATGATCCCTCCCAGAACATTAACACAGGCACAATTCACATTTCTAGGGATTATGCCCCCTAGGGAAGGACTCATAATTGTGAAAAGATAGGAAATTTGGTATGAAGGTATCTTTGGAGTTATATGAAGGTATGAAAGTTTATTTTTGTCTTATTATCACCATCACTAAATTTTATTAATAAATTTTATTAATGGATAGAGGATGTTTAAAATAAATTGGTGGATGCCTTTTAAGGTGGAACTTTTTGTTTGTGTGATAAAATGTTTGAAGTAAATATATATTAAATATTTATTCTCTTTTAATTTTTTTAGTAAATGTTTTGGGGTTTAATTTTGAAATACCATTATTCTCTTCGATTGCATAAAAGGTGATGAATTATTCTCTTTATGATATATCATGTAAATTGTTGTCAAGGTGGAGATTGCTAAAAAATTTAAAACTAATTTCCCATTCGAATGCATGCACACATATTTTTCGGCTAAAAATTGAATGTGGATGCATGCACACTACAATAAACAGGTTGTGCAATTAATTAATATATTTATGATTAGTTCATGTAACTGTGTGATAGATATTATATATACGAGCATACCCATAGAGGTCAATGTGTAATGTAGTGACATCAACACAGTGAAGTACAATGTGTATGTGAGGAGAGGATGGTTGTATGAATGTGTTGGCTATTGTAATTCTTCCTAGAATAATAAGAATACTGATTACAATTGCCTCGTGATTTTTTCCCAATAGAAAGTTATGGATATAAAAGTTTTTTAAAACTCTTACAAAGTTTATTACAAAGTTTATATCCAAAAAAAATCAATAAACAACTAGGGAAATATTCAACTCACTATTTTGAACTCCAAGCAAACTCAATTTTCATCCTCTTCTACTTACCCTCAAAAATTTCATGCATAATTCAAGCCATGACTCAAAAAGTCGCGACTGTGTCACCTTCTGGTATTTTAATTTAGTGAAAACAAATTATGGAGGAGATGATTGTGTGAGGAGATGATTCTCATTGACCTATTTACTTGGGTGATAGTGTAGAAGACAATATGAAATCTATAATTTTGGATGGAAAAATGGTGATATGGTTACTAATTTTCTATGTACCAAGCAAATAATATATGTTGATGAATCCATTATAACTCTGAGTGGTTCCCCATCTTCCTTTGTATATTGTAGTATCTATTGATTTGTGTGAATAAAGATTTTCTTTCCCATCAAATAATGTTTCCACTTCTTAGCATATTGAAGAAGGGCATACAATTCTTTAGCATGGGTAGGGTAGTTCAGGACTCCTCCATGAAACATTTCATAATGGTATCATACTATATTACCTCCCAACATCACCACCAGTCCCATAACATATTCACTTGCATCCATCTCCAATTTGAAAGGCTTCTATATGTTAGTTGATTTAATAATTGATGTTTAAATGATCTTTTTTTGTCTCATCTCTAGTTTTTTTAATTATTTCCTCACTCAAAACTATTGCCACTATTTTTTATTGCATGAAGCGGAACAACTACCACTAAAAACGATATTATAAACTTGTTAGTGATATTTCTTGTCTCGGGATTAGGCGTACCGAGGTCTTCATTTTGCACAGGAAGCGCCTGAGCATATCGCGAGATAATCCCATCTTGTAGCAGCAAGTCAAGCAAGCGAGCGGGCAAAGTTTTGTCTTCAGCAGTCGAGAACCATCTTCTAAGCAAATTGACGGCTAGAATCTTAGAGAGGAGATCAACGAAATCCCGTCAGTCATTAGATCTCTGGAATTTGCGCCGAGGTTAACCCCGAGTGTACAGAAGAGGAAAATCAGATTTTTTAAAGATAAGAAACTCTTGCAAGAAGGAATCGCGATCCGCGATTTCCCAACTGGATCGGAACCATCCGTCAGCAGGGACACATGGCGAGATATCCCGCAGAATTGGGAATCGGGGAACTAAAAGTCCCGTGCACATGACAACGGAAATCGCGATATCCCGATACGCGAAATTCCCGACGGAGTTAAGTACCACAAGTGGAAGACAAGTGGCAGTTTTTCGCGATTGGAACGGACCGTTGACATGTCAATGACCATGAGCCATCGGGTTTTTGGGAATCGTGAGTTCCGGGGACTTGTGTATCAAGACATCAAAAATGTTGAAACCCCGACAGAGGTTCGGCTCAGATCATATCAGAGGTGGTCGCATGGACCATAGTAATAGCTAGGAGGGCTAACCCATACATGCGCTCATCAAAGAATTGGTTATCGGGAGTTCAGAGGGTCGAGAACTCTCGACAATGGGGAAAGCGAAACCCTGAAACCTGATACAGAGTTGGGAAAGGGTCACGGTGAAGTTCAGAAAACCATGAGAAAAGAAGAAGGGACCTATAGGCTGGATCGGGTGTTCATTAGGGATTCCACTCAGGGATCCAAAAAGGCTGCTTCGGTTCAACAGAAAGGAGAAAAAGGTTGGGTGAAGCCTCACATCACCCATTTATTGTAAAACATAGAGGTCCCGACCGAAATTTACCCAGGAGGGTCCCTCGAACCAATTTTCTTCAAGAAAGCCACGCCGAGCCTCCAACTCACCAGAGGGACCTGCGCATGCCAATTCAATATTCAAGAGGCTCAGCTTCCCCCTGGTGGGAGCCATACTGAATTAAAGAGGTGTGTGACAGTGGAACAGAGGGCAGATTTGATGGAGGCAGACTGACAGCCCATCCTGATAAGAGAAGCTCCTTAACGTTAAGCATTGAATTCACGATATGATCGCGCCTGGAGAGCCAGAGTTAGTCCCAAGTATATGTAGGCATTTTGTAGGTATCGATGGTTGAGCTAAGCTCCCGGTTGTAAAGTTTTAATGAAGCATTGTGTTATGGTTATGTATTAACTTTTGAGACTTCTTGCCTTATGAATGCCAGTTTCTTTCACGTCTTTGTTTACACTGTGTTAGAGTAGCTCAGAATTGGAGGATCCAGTCGAGCTGTAGCTATTATAGGATGATGTTGTAATGGATCACTGTAATGGCTACAGAGCCTCTAGCCGGTTCCTGTGATTTCTTTAACGTGAATGACTTGGAATTGGGGGATCCAGCCGAGTCTTCTATTCAGTTTCTTGAAGCCCAAAACCAGGAGGATCCTTCTTTCAGATTTTTCCCCCCACAAACCGTTGCAAGCCTGTTCCCCAGAGTTGTTTGTTCATTTTCTCCTAAGTCTTCCACCTGCTCATCTTTTAATCAACCTACTGGCTGAAGTTAGGATTCCAGACCTCCTTAGTTCTTTACATACCAAACCCAGTCCCTGAGTTAGAATGATATCTCCTCGAGTCTTTATCTCCATTTGATCACCCTTTATAAACAAATCGTGACATTAAACTGATGGGTGTCGGTCTCTGCTCCTGCAAGCAATCCAGGAGTGAATTCCGACGATAACATTTCTGGCGTCGTTGTCAGGGACGAAGTTGAATATTTTCCCCGGGATTGAACGAAAATGACCACCTGATTCTGAAGGTGCATCGAAAATCAAAATTATCAAGATTGCTGCTGTGCACCTGGCGACTCCATTGTGACGACTTCGCTGAGAAGAACCCGCTCTATCAATTGTGGCTTTCAGAGGCAGACACAAGCGATCTCATCCACAACTGCCGCTAGCTACACCTGAAACCAATCTGGAGGTGGTCCTCAGAAAAGGAAAGGCCCCAGAAGAAGAAGCTTCCACCGCCGAAACAGGTAATCTACCATCTCCTTCTGTAAGAACTCCGTTTGCTTCCCCTCAGTTTCTTGATAGACCTCCTTCACAAGTTTCCCGTTTCCTGAATTTTGGAAGTGCTCCTGCTGAGTTTTTCCCTCCTGGTCTGGGATTGGGGGAAGAAATCCTTGTCACTCCCTCCTCCTTGAATCATCTTTTGTTTCCCACCCCACTCCGAGATTCATTCCCTATAGCCCCTTCGCAAACTCCTTCTCCTCCAAGTTCTCCTCCACCTAATATTCCTATGGCCGGAGCAAATCCCCCTATGACCGAAATGGAGGTCATCATAGCCGCTAGATACGCTCCCCTCGTGCTACCACAACCTCTCAATAACATCCCAGCAGAAGGGTACCTTAAGTAGCTGCCCAAGTTTACAGGCGAGGGGGATATAACTGTTGAAGAGCACCTAGCATCCTTTTATACTTTCGCAGATGACCATGTCATCATGCACACAGACGTATGGATGAGAATTTTTGTCCATAGTCTCCAAGGAGAGGCTAGAAACTGGTTCAAGGACCTACCTCCTGGATCTATTGATGGGATCAGAGCTCTAGATAATTCCTTTTTGGGGCAGTGGGGAGATAAAAAAGACTTCATGTATTACATGATAGAGTTTGGGTCGTTAAAGAGAAAAGAAGGAGAGTATGTTTCTGACTTCTCCAAGAGATTTAATAAAATGTACAACAAAATTCCTGCTGAGATAAAACCCTCCGAAGCCTGTGCAAATATCACTTACTCCAGCACCTTCGATCCTGATTTATGCCTACTGCTAAGGGAGAGAAGGGTTGTTATGCTGGCACACATGCAAGACGTAGTCGTGGAGGTAGAATCCAACATATTGGTTGTCAACCGACTCAGGAATGCCGGTGATAGAAATATGCCCAAGGACAGGCCTGAAACTTCCTCGTCCAAGCCCTCTCCCGTGCCCCATCAGACAGATGAAACAGCCAGAACGCTAAGATCGCTTGCTGCCAAGATAGAAAGGATGGAATTAGAAGGGAAGCCCATGTACAGAAGTCCCAAGAACACTGATAATAGAGGTTTCAGACGACCTGCAAACAATGTGCCCCGGGTTTTCCCGAGGGAACAAATGGGAAGAGACAGAGACGATCAAAGGGTCCAAACCCCCCTCCGAAACAACTTAGTTGATCATGAGGAAAGAGATGAGATAGACGAGTTTGGCCCAGAAATTCACTGTATTGAATAAACCCCTCCTTTTCCTCACTTGACTCAGTCCGCGTACGGAAAATCTTTGATGAACATTCAGATCCATGAGTTAGGGAAGGGAGAAAGGACTGGTCACACTCCTGGCAGATATAATCTCAGGTCGAGAAGGAAATATGGAGACTTTGACAGTTCAGATCTTCCCCTCATAGAAGATAGGCCTACTAAAACAGCAACAGCCACAGCTAAAGAGAAGGAGACTCAGAGTGCTTCGCCGACAGCCAGAGAGCCTGTCACTAAGGTAAGAGAAGTTCCTAAACCTACCCCCTCCTTCAATTTTGAGCATCAGATTCAAAAGATTAGGATTCATGTACCTCTCTTTGAGCTAGTTAAAAATGAAGACTTCAAAAGGTCCCTCTCCAAGTTGCTACAATTTGAATCCCCCCAGCCTCCCTCTGACTCAATAAACCTTCAAGATGAGAAGCCTGCAGTCGTCTTAGGGCCCATGGTAGAAGATAGAGATGATTCATTCCCTCCCTTCTACACATCCCTGAATATACATGATAAAGTACTGAACAACTGCCTCATGGACTCAGGGCCTTCCCATAATCTTATGCCCAAAATAGTAATGGAGGAGCTGGGATTAAAAGTGACCAGGGCCTACCATGATTTATACTCTTTTGATTCAAGAAGGGTGTAATGTCTGGGAGTCATCAAAGACCTAGTGGTTTCTCTATTCCAATGCCCATGAAGAGTATGGTCATGGACATTGTGGTAGTTGATGTTCCTCCCAAGTTTTGCGTGTTGTTGTCAAGGTATTGGATTAAACGACTTGGAGGAACGTTACAGATGAACCTCATGTATGCTACCATCCCAGTGTTCAGAGGGGAACATAGAATACTATACAGGGAAGTCCAACTGGCCTACATAATCAGTGATGAAGCCAACCCTACCAATCACCCCATCTTTGCCTTGGATACTGATTTAGGCTCCAGTTTACTGCAGCTCACCCATGCCCCGGAGCCTCTTTTGAAACTCAGAAAGCCGCCCACTGTTTCCTCTGAAGCTCCTCCCGCCATCACCCCAATTTGGAAAATGTATTTTGATGGAGCCTGTTCCTGAGAAGGCGTCGGAGCTGGAGTGGTATTTGTGTCACCTGCTCAGGAGACCACATCTCTGTCATACAAATTAGAATTTGAAGCTACCAACAATGTGGTAGAGTACGAAGCTCTTATACTAGGATTAAGAGCCGCAAGGGAAATGGGAATCCAGGATATAGCAGTGTTCGGAGATGCCGAGTTGGTAGTCTAGCAGGTCAGAAGCGCCTATCAGGACAAGCATCCTCGACTCAAGAGTTATCGAAATGAGGTATGGGACCTAATTGACAGTTTCTTCTCAGTGTTCAACATTTCTTTCATCCCAAGAGAAGAAAACACAGTGGCAGATTATTTGTCTTAATCAGCAAGCATTTTCAAGGTCCCCTTGCCGCCCAAACTGATGTATGATGTAGAAGTAAAATACAAGCCCTCCATACCTGACAATGTCAAGCAATGGAGGGTGTTTGAGGACGATCTCGAGATCAAGAGATTCTTGGAGACTATTGAAGAATTTTCAGAGATGCATATCGACCAAGATTGCGTCTCTGAGGAAGAGTTTGATGGGGGTGAGTTGCTGAGTAAAATAGCGAATCATGATATCATTCAATTGCCTGGCAATCACATCTCGAGGGGACTAGTCCCATTGGAAAGATTGTTCGATGGGAATGACGTGGCAATAAAGGGAAGAGTTTCGAGTGATTATGCTAACACAGCCGAGTGCAACATTGGCACACCAGAAGAGCCTAAGTTTGTCAAGCTGTCAACGAGTTTGACCAAGGAGCAGAGGATTGAGTATGCCGAGTTTCTAAGAGAGTTTGCTGATGCGTTTGCATGGACCTACAAAGACCATAAGATGTATTACACATATGTCATTGAGCACAAGATCCCACTGAAAGGAGAGGCTAAACCATTCAGGCAGAAGCTGAGGAAGATAAATCAGATGTTGCTACTTGTCATGGAGAAAGAAGTGAAGAAATTGTTAGATGCCCGAATCATTGTCCCATTGAGGTATTCTGAGTGGGTGGCCAATTTGGTCCCAGTAAGAAAGAAAAGTGGGGAAATCAGACTCTGTGTTGATTTAAGGAACTTGAATAGAATCTCAAAGAAAGACAATTATCCCCTGCCCAACATGGAACACATATTCCAGAAGGTCACTGGTGCATCTAGGATATCCATGATTGATGGTTTCTCTAGTTACAATCAGATATCAGTCATGCCTGGGGACAGAGAAAAGACACCTTTCACCACTCCTTGGGGTACATTCATGTATGCCAAAATTCCTTTCGGATTGATGAATGCTGGAGCAACGTTTCAACAAGCTATGGATATTGCGTTCATAGGGGAGAAGGATCAGTTTGTGGTAATCTATCTGGATGATATCACAGTCTTCTCTAGGACAGACAAGGAGCACTGTTGTCACTTCAGAAAGGTCTTCATGAAGTGTCGGAGGTATGGATTATCCTTAAACCCCAAGAAATCCTTGTTTGCTATGAAGGAGGGGAAGCTGCTAGGCCATATAGTATCAACAGAGGGAGTAAGAATTGACCCTAGTAGGGTGGAGGCAATTTAGACCCTGTCATTTCCCAGATCTAAAAAAGAGGTTCAAGCATTCTTGGGGAAAATAAATTTTCTGAGGAGATTCGTCTCAAAATTTGCTGAGATGGTGAAACACATCACAACCATGCTGAGGAATGGAAATGAAGTAAAATGGACCACTGAACCCAGGGAATATTTTTTCCAAATAAAGAAGGCGTTGACTGAGGCACCTGTGCTAATCATCCCCGATTATTCCAAAGATTTCCTGATATTTTCTTTTGCTTCCTGTGATATAGTAGCGACAGTTTTGTTGTAGAAAAATGATCAAGGGCAAGAGAAACCTATTGCCTTCTAGAGCAGGGCATTGAGAGACGCTGAACTCCGGTACAAGATCATGGAAAAGCAGGCCTATGCATTGGTGAAATCTCTCAAAGCTTTCAGAGTCTATGTCTTGCACTCAAAGATCATTGCATATGTCCCTTCGGCCTCTGTGAAGGACATTCTTATACAACCAGACATGGATGGGAAAAGAGGTAAGTGGATTGCCAAAATTCTAGAATTTGATCTAGAAATTAAGCCCACCAAGTTGATAAAGGGATAGGGTTTAGCCAAATTGCTAGCTGAATCCAACTGCAAATCCTTGGGGATTAAATTTGTCAATGAGCAAGGTGAGTAATCCAACAAGAATTTTTTGGGTGCCTTGCCACTAGCAGCCTGCGACTGGTACAAGGATATCTTGTATTTTCTGCAAGAATTAAAACCTCCTGATGGATTGGGAAAAAGAAAGGCGAGAGATTTAAAGCTCAAGGAGGTCAAATATTGCCTCATTGACCAAACCCTGTATTGGAAAGATCCCCTAGGGTTATTATTAAGATGCCTAGGTCTGCAAGAGCCCTAGAAAGTCATGTTTGATATCCATAGCGGTCTCTGCGGAGGTCATCATTTCTGGAAGACCACAACTCACAAGGTCCTTTGGGCTGGATACTATTGGCCCACTTTATTCCTCGACGTCTGCAGAGAAATTAGAGCTTGTATCAAATGCCAGAGGTTCTCAGGAAAACAATAGCTCAAATCTCTGCCACTAAAGCCTGTAGTAGTTTCAACACCTTTTCAGCAGTGGGGATTGGACTTCATTGGAGAAATTCATCCTCCAATGAAATGTAGTGAGAGAAATAAAATGAAATGAGGTATGTATTAACTGTGTTAAATTGTGTGATTGTTGTTTTTGGTTTATTGTTTGTTTATGTTTTCATTGTTAGCAATTGGTTTCAGATCCCATAATTGAATAATCTAAGAGCCAGGAAGAAGAGAATCATGTCGCTTGATATAAGAGAAAATTAGTCAAACTCAAAATTGAGGGCTCCAAGAAAGAAAGAGAAAGTA